>JPKZ01001765.1:105178-129126 GCA_000803305.1 Toxocara canis
CAACCCCTACCTCACTTTTTAGATACAAAACTTACTTATTTCCGTTATTCGCTTCATCCGTAATGGAAACAATATGCATTTAGCACATTAGAATATTTGATGTATTTGAGGCAGATTTCGGCGATTCAACGCAAAAAAAAACTGCTAGTTTTTTTTCTAACGAATTGTTTATTATCAACTCGATAGATTATGCGCCCTTCCGTGGATCAAGTGAGAGACAAAGAACTGATTTTTTTGGGGGGAGAGGGGGGAGGGGGAGAAAAAAACTCAATAGCAGCGATTGTCAAAATTGGCGCCACAATATTTTTGCTAATCCGAATAATTTAAATAATTTTTTTCCGCAATCTTTATATTAGTAAGTAATGGGCGCACAGTATGCATTTAAAAGAGGCACTTAGAGAGAGGTGAGATCAATTAGAAATTGCTTACTTATTGAGTGATCCTTAAGCGATTGCAACAATGTGCATTCATATGATCGGAAAATTTTTTGAATCACATCTCAACGTATGTGAACAGTCTGTTTAGCTGCACTGCACGCTGTCATTTTTTTCTAACGTATTTTGCCTAATTTTACAAACATTGAGAGCACTTATGTGAGAAGTACTGATCTTTGCATTACGATTGTCTGTTGAAATAGAAACTGAATCGTTCGTGTAGCATTTCATTCACTACTTTGATGGGTTTTTCTAGGAAATATTTTGCTGCAAAAGTCTGCACGCATATCGATGAAGCAAATCGCAAATAGCCTCTATGAGTATAATTCCCAACGGCACACATTCGGGCGGCATTATCTGTAATCTTGCGCCCAAAGACACTCCTTAGATCACAAGGTTTATGCGAAAACGTAAAAGAGCTGAATCGTCGATCAACAAGCGAACGACCGAGTGTTATGAACGTTTCCGGAATGCAGAATGTACTTATGATTGAAGCGCACCCAACAATTGTTCATTTTCCGTCCACAGTTGCTTCTAGATACAATCGTTAGGAGCCGAATCAGTGAGTTCTTTATATCTCCGTCTCCCGATCTCTCTCGCTTCCTATGTCCTTGCGCTTACCCCTATTCTTGCTTGGGCATAATGTTTATTATGAATATTTGCGCATTACACTTCAAGACAGGACCGCATTGGCTCAGTGGCAGATCCCCAGATTCGCGTGCGGGAGACCCATGTTCGATTCTCAGCTGCTTCCCGCCATACCGCTAAGAGCCCAGCCAGCCGGCGGTTAACAACAGGTTAAAACAGCTAAAGGGATGTGGGTGTGATGGGCGTGTGACTGTAGCAGTAAAGTCGAGACATCGCACTTGGAGGCCAGAGCGGTAACGCAGATCTGATGTGGTCAACGTAGATCCTCATCCACTCATCTCATCCTTGTTGAATGGATTCTGTAAAAGCAAAATCAGTGTATTTGTGCTTCGATTCCTAATTCTATGTCTCTCTTTACTTCTCACCATTGTATTTAATTCCCTTCATCTCTGTCCATCTGTTCATCAATGTCTTTAACTTCTCTTCATCTTTGTCCATCTGTTCATCAACATTTCCATTCCTGCCTAATCCTACCCATATTCTCTCCCTATTTCCCTCCCTCTCCTCTATTATCCCTATTTCGGTCTGACTCCACCAGCTCGCTCTTTCCGTCCACTCATCTCCCCCCCCCTCCCCCTCCCCCTCTCATTTCGTTTACCTCTCGATTCGAAATTGGCATCTCGTGTACATGGAAGAATCATCTTTTGAACAGTCAGAAAAGCACGATAACTTCATCATGTTTCATCTTAAACCCCTTCAAACCGTAGCATAAAAATATTGCAGATCCGTGCGATGTGCGTTTGTGACAGTTATTATACGTTGGTCCTGTTGAACTCGCGAAATTTTGAAAAAATTCAATCACACTTCATCTCCTCGGTCCGATACAATTTTTTATCCTCTAAAACTTATAAAAAGAAGCTTTTAACCCAAAATTACGTCTGCACATTTCTTTTCCTTCACCTTCTCTCCGAAAAAGCTAATTATTCCACTTTTTGCTTTTGATGTAGGTAACGAAGTCATGTAACATGCAATACGGTAGATTCCCCTTAACATATGGAATCAATAGCTTCTTAGTTTCGAGATGAACGAAATGTTACCAGGCGGAATGCACGCCATGCGGGTGGCACGACCCACTTTGGTAATTCACGGATCAAATTAGAATGTTTCAAAAATTGCTCATAAATGACAAAAATATGGATTTCATCCGATTCGACTGCTCTTACAAATCTTCACGATGATTCCCTTTTCTGCGACCCGGTTAATCAAGTATGCGACGATACCGATTGCACATGCATTCAGATGTTTTATTTTTCGGATATAACTTCCCATGGGGCCAGCAAACTGGTTTGAATTTACCATAGGAGGCGACCTAATGGCGTAGATTACATTTGCCAAGTTTTTAAACCCTAGTTTCAGTCTCTTATAGCCCTACCGGGACAGACACACAAACACAAACAGACGCCAGAATGCCCTTTGCGAATTGTAAATTTAGCAAAACGCATAAGAAACGATGTCGAACAGTTGCGTTGGAAATTTCATATTTCTTCAGCAAAGAAAAATGCGCATTCTTTGCATGTTTAATGCCCTCCTCTTTTATTTAGCAATCTCTCTTTGATACATTTGTTAGAAAAGCCAAATTACAGCTTCTAAGACGTATCATAATCGATCTTCGTGAGGGCCAACGATGAAACGGCTCAGTAGGGACCGCTATGAGCTGAAAAAGATTCAGTTCGATCAACAGGATGAATCCGTATTTCGACCGATAAAAACACTATCCTATTCCGCAGCCGCAGAGGAGGCGACGATATTATCCTATGGCAATAATTTGGCACTGTACGCCAGGCGGTACTTACGGTACGGCAGGAGCACCGGTCATGCCCTCGTGCAATGGAAAAGAATTTAACTAGCGTACGCCTATCCTATCTAGGACTAAATCGTTAGTGGTATTTCGATAGTTCTTTGAGATTATTAAATTTGCAGCAAAAATTCTGGTTTCTTTTCAAGTGAAGAAGCGGAATTGGCAAACGCCATTCTTAAACGCCAGTTCAGGCAATAAGTGAATGGTAAAGTCGGAAAGCGGGCGAACCTTTTATGAGCGAATTTAATCTAGGGTAACGGGTCTACGCGAAAAGCGCTCATTTGTGAGATGGGGTCGTTCTGCACCTCACTACGCGCCCGACGAAGCGTGTTCACCGAACTTTTCGCCTTGCTTTAAGCTTTTATAAAGTTGAGATTATATCAGCAGTTGCACGGGCTACTTTTCTTGGCCAATTTCGCTGCTGAAGGGCAACGCTTACGTCTGCTACGAGGAAAAAATCGCAGACAGCAAAAGATCAGTGGCATTAGAAACGTTTCGAGGAACGCTAACAAAAGATCAGAGCAATAAATCTCTATGCCATGACAGGTGAAGTTCATCGAGAATCCTTCAACATACGGGTTTACTTCAATACAGGCTTGATTCATTGCTGATTTTAGATCACATGCTCCGTCATCAGATTTTTGTTGCTGCTAAATTTGTGTGATATCTGAAAAAAAAAGTACACGCTTACTTTTAAAAATGCTGTTATTTCGTTTTAATGGTTGCTTTAAAATGCAAAGAGAGTACAAATAACACTTATTAAAATCCCGTCGAAACGCACGTATGCTGAAAGCTAATAAAACGACGTTAAACGAACAACCAAATGAACAAGTCTGAGAACGGCATATTGTTAATGTTTGCTTTGCCTTTGAAAAACAGTACATAAACAATAACGGCTGTAGGATTTGTTTGTTACGCTCAACATAGCAATAAAACGACGTTAAACGAACAACCAAATGAACAAGTCTGAGAACGGCATATTGTTAATGTTTGCTTTGCCTTTGAAAAACAGTACATAAACAATAACGGCTGTAGGATTTGTTTGTTACGCTCAACATAGCAATAAAACGACGTTAAACGAACAACCAAATGAACAAGTCTGAGAACGGCATATTGTTAATGTTTGCTTTGCCTTTGAAAAACAGTACATAAACAATAACGGCTGTAGGATTTGTTTGTTACGCTCAACATAGCAATAAAACGACGTTAAACGAACAACCAAATGAACAAGTCTGAGAACGGCATATTGTTAATGTTTGCTTTGCCTTTGAAAAACAGTACATAAACAATAACGGCTGTAGGATTTGTTTGTTACGCTCAACATAGCAATAAAACGACGTTAAACGAACAACCAAATGAACAAGTCTGAGAACGGCATATTGTTAATGTTTGCTTTGCCTTTGAAAAACAGTACATAAACAATAACGGCTGTAGGATTTGTTTGTTACGCTCAACATAGCAATAAAACGACGTTAAACGAACAACCAAATGAACAAGTCTGAGAACGGCATATTGTTAATGTTTGCTTTGCCTTTGAAAAACAGTACATAAACAATAACGGCTGTAGGATTTGTTTGTTACGCTCAACATAGCAATAAAACGACGTTAAACGAACAACCAAATGAACAAGTCTGAGAACGGCATATTGTTAATGTTTGCTTTGCCTTTGAAAAACAGTACATAAACAATAACGGCTGTAGGATTTGTTTGTTACGCTCAACATAGCAATAAAACGACGTTAAACGAACAACCAAATGAACAAGTCTGAGAACGGCATATTGTTAATGTTTGCTTTGCCTTTGAAAAACAGTACATAAACAATAACGGCTGTAGGATTTGTTTGTTACGCTCAACATAGCAATAAAACGACGTTAAACGAACAACCAAATGAACAAGTCTGAGAACGGCATATTGTTAATGTTTGCTTTGCCTTTGAAAAACAGTACATAAACAATAACGGCTGTAGGATTTGTTTGTTACGCTCAACATAGCAATAAAACGACGTTAAACGAACAACCAAATGAACAAGTCTGAGAACGGCATATTGTTAATGTTTGCTTTGCCTTTGAAAAACAGTACATAAACAATAACGGCTGTAGGATTTGTTTGTTACGCTCAACATAGCAATAAAACGACGTTAAACGAACAACCAAATGAACAAGTCTGAGAACGGCATATTGTTAATGTTTGCTTTGCCTTTGAAAAACAGTACATAAACAATAACGGCTGTAGGATTTGTTTGTTACGCTCAACATAGCAATAAAACGACGTTAAACGAACAACCAAATGAACAAGTCTGAGAACGGCATATTGTTAATGTTTGCTTTGCCTTTGAAAAACAGTACATAAACAATAACGGCTGTAGGATTTGTTTGTTACGCTCAACATAGCAATAAAACGACGTTAAACGAACAACCAAATGAACAAGTCTGAGAACGGCATATTGTTAATGTTTGCTTTGCCTTTGAAAAACAGTACATAAACAATAACGGCTGTAGGATTTGTTTGTTACGCTCAACATAGCAATAAAACGACGTTAAACGAACAACCAAATGAACAAGTCTGAGAACGGCATATTGTTAATGTTTGCTTTGCCTTTGAAAAACAGTACATAAACAATAACGGCTGTAGGATTTGTTTGTTACGCTCAACATAGCAATAAAACGACGTTAAACGAACAACCAAATGAACAAGTCTGAGAACGGCATATTGTTAATGTTTGCTTTGCCTTTGAAAAACAGTACATAAACAATAACGGCTGTAGGATTTGTTTGTTACGCTCAACATAGCAATAAAACGACGTTAAACGAACAACCAAATGAACAAGTCTGAGAACGGCATATTGTTAATGTTTGCTTTGCCTTTGAAAAACAGTACATAAACAATAACGGCTGTAGGATTTGTTTGTTACGCTCAACATAGCAATAAAACGACGTTAAACGAACAACCAAATGAACAAGTCTGAGAACGGCATATTGTTAATGTTTGCTTTGCCTTTGAAAAACAGTACATAAACAATAACGGCTGTAGGATTTGTTTGTTACGCTCAACATAGCAATAAAACGACGTTAAACGAACAACCAAATGAACAAGTCTGAGAACGGCATATTGTTAATGTTTGCTTTGCCTTTGAAAAACAGTACATAAACAATAACGGCTGTAGGATTTGTTTGTTACGCTCAACATAGCAATAAAACGACGTTAAACGAACAACCAAATGAACAAGTCTGAGAACGGCATATTGTTAATGTTTGCTTTGCCTTTGAAAAACAGTACATAAACAATAACGGCTGTAGGATTTGTTTGTTACGCTCAACATAGCAATAAAACGACGTTAAACGAACAACCAAATGAACAAGTCTGAGAACGGCATATTGTTAATGTTTGCTTTGCCTTTGAAAAACAGTACATAAACAATAACGGCTGTAGGATTTGTTTGTTACGCTCAACATAGCAATAAAACGACGTTAAACGAACAACCAAATGAACAAGTCTGAGAACGGCATATTGTTAATGTTTGCTTTGCCTTTGAAAAACAGTACATAAACAATAACGGCTGTAGGATTTGTTTGTTACGCTCAACATAGCAATAAAACGACGTTAAACGAACAACCAAATGAACAAGTCTGAGAACGGCATATTGTTAATGTTTGCTTTGCCTTTGAAAAACAGTACATAAACAATAACGGCTGTAGGATTTGTTTGTTACGCTCAACATAGCAATAAAACGACGTTAAACGAACAACCAAATGAACAAGTCTGAGAACGGCATATTGTTAATGTTTGCTTTGCCTTTGAAAAACAGTACATAAACAATAACGGCTGTAGGATTTGTTTGTTACGCTCAACATAGCAATAAAACGACGTTAAACGAACAACCAAATGAACAAGTCTGAGAACGGCATATTGTTAATGTTTGCTTTGCCTTTGAAAAACAGTACATAAACAATAACGGCTGTAGGATTTGTTTGTTACGCTCAACATAGCAATAAAACGACGTTAAACGAACAACCAAATGAACAAGTCTGAGAACGGCATATTGTTAATGTTTGCTTTGCCTTTGAAAAACAGTACATAAACAATAACGGCTGTAGGATTTGTTTGTTACGCTCAACATAGCAATAAAACGACGTTAAACGAACAACCAAATGAACAAGTCTGAGAACGGCATATTGTTAATGTTTGCTTTGCCTTTGAAAAACAGTACATAAACAATAACGGCTGTAGGATTTGTTTGTTACGCTCAACATAGCAATAAAACGACGTTAAACGAACAACCAAATGAACAAGTCTGAGAACGGCATATTGTTAATGTTTGCTTTGCCTTTGAAAAACAGTACATAAACAATAACGGCTGTAGGATTTGTTTGTTACGCTCAACATAGCAATAAAACGACGTTAAACGAACAACCAAATGAACAAGTCTGAGAACGGCATATTGTTAATGTTTGCTTTGCCTTTGAAAAACAGTACATAAACAATAACGGCTGTAGGATTTGTTTGTTACGCTCAACATAGCAATAAAACGACGTTAAACGAACAACCAAATGAACAAGTCTGAGAACGGCATATTGTTAATGTTTGCTTTGCCTTTGAAAAACAGTACATAAACAATAACGGCTGTAGGATTTGTTTGTTACGCTCAACATAGCAATAAAACGACGTTAAACGAACAACCAAATGAACAAGTCTGAGAACGGCATATTGTTAATGTTTGCTTTGCCTTTGAAAAACAGTACATAAACAATAACGGCTGTAGGATTTGTTTGTTACGCTCAACATAGCAATAAAACGACGTTAAACGAACAACCAAATGAACAAGTCTGAGAACGGCATATTGTTAATGTTTGCTTTGCCTTTGAAAAACAGTACATAAACAATAACGGCTGTAGGATTTGTTTGTTACGCTCAACATAGCAATAAAACGACGTTAAACGAACAACCAAATGAACAAGTCTGAGAACGGCATATTGTTAATGTTTGCTTTGCCTTTGAAAAACAGTACATAAACAATAACGGCTGTAGGATTTGTTTGTTACGCTCAACATAGCAATAAAACGACGTTAAACGAACAACCAAATGAACAAGTCTGAGAACGGCATATTGTTAATGTTTGCTTTGCCTTTGAAAAACAGTACATAAACAATAACGGCTGTAGGATTTGTTTGTTACGCTCAACATAGCAATAAAACGACGTTAAACGAACAACCAAATGAACAAGTCTGAGAACGGCATATTGTTAATGTTTGCTTTGCCTTTGAAAAACAGTACATAAACAATAACGGCTGTAGGATTTGTTTGTTACGCTCAACATAGCAATAAAACGACGTTAAACGAACAACCAAATGAACAAGTCTGAGAACGGCATATTGTTAATGTTTGCTTTGCCTTTGAAAAACAGTACATAAACAATAACGGCTGTAGGATTTGTTTGTTACGCTCAACATAGCAATAAAACGACGTTAAACGAACAACCAAATGAACAAGTCTGAGAACGGCATATTGTTAATGTTTGCTTTGCCTTTGAAAAACAGTACATAAACAATAACGGCTGTAGGATTTGTTTGTTACGCTCAACATAGCAATAAAACGACGTTAAACGAACAACCAAATGAACAAGTCTGAGAACGGCATATTGTTAATGTTTGCTTTGCCTTTGAAAAACAGTACATAAACAATAACGGCTGTAGGATTTGTTTGTTACGCTCAACATAGCAATAAAACGACGTTAAACGAACAACCAAATGAACAAGTCTGAGAACGGCATATTGTTAATGTTTGCTTTGCCTTTGAAAAACAGTACATAAACAATAACGGCTGTAGGATTTGTTTGTTACGCTCAACATAGCAATAAAACGACGTTAAACGAACAACCAAATGAACAAGTCTGAGAACGGCATATTGTTAATGTTTGCTTTGCCTTTGAAAAACAGTACATAAACAATAACGGCTGTAGGATTTGTTTGTTACGCTCAACATAGCAATAAAACGACGTTAAACGAACAACCAAATGAACAAGTCTGAGAACGGCATATTGTTAATGTTTGCTTTGCCTTTGAAAAACAGTACATAAACAATAACGGCTGTAGGATTTGTTTGTTACGCTCAACATAGCAATAAAACGACGTTAAACGAACAACCAAATGAACAAGTCTGAGAACGGCATATTGTTAATGTTTGCTTTGCCTTTGAAAAACAGTACATAAACAATAACGGCTGTAGGATTTGTTTGTTACGCTCAACATAGCAATAAAACGACGTTAAACGAACAACCAAATGAACAAGTCTGAGAACGGCATATTGTTAATGTTTGCTTTGCCTTTGAAAAACAGTACATAAACAATAACGGCTGTAGGATTTGTTTGTTACGCTCAACATAGCAATAAAACGACGTTAAACGAACAACCAAATGAACAAGTCTGAGAACGGCATATTGTTAATGTTTGCTTTGCCTTTGAAAAACAGTACATAAACAATAACGGCTGTAGGATTTGTTTGTTACGCTCAACATAGCAATAAAACGACGTTAAACGAACAACCAAATGAACAAGTCTGAGAACGGCATATTGTTAATGTTTGCTTTGCCTTTGAAAAACAGTACATAAACAATAACGGCTGTAGGATTTGTTTGTTACGCTCAACATAGCAATAAAACGACGTTAAACGAACAACCAAATGAACAAGTCTGAGAACGGCATATTGTTAATGTTTGCTTTGCCTTTGAAAAACAGTACATAAACAATAACGGCTGTAGGATTTGTTTGTTACGCTCAACATAGCAATAAAACGACGTTAAACGAACAACCAAATGAACAAGTCTGAGAACGGCATATTGTTAATGTTTGCTTTGCCTTTGAAAAACAGTACATAAACAATAACGGCTGTAGGATTTGTTTGTTACGCTCAACATAGCAATAAAACGACGTTAAACGAACAACCAAATGAACAAGTCTGAGAACGGCATATTGTTAATGTTTGCTTTGCCTTTGAAAAACAGTACATAAACAATAACGGCTGTAGGATTTGTTTGTTACGCTCAACATAGCAATAAAACGACGTTAAACGAACAACCAAATGAACAAGTCTGAGAACGGCATATTGTTAATGTTTGCTTTGCCTTTGAAAAACAGTACATAAACAATAACGGCTGTAGGATTTGTTTGTTACGCTCAACATAGCAATAAAACGACGTTAAACGAACAACCAAATGAACAAGTCTGAGAACGGCATATTGTTAATGTTTGCTTTGCCTTTGAAAAACAGTACATAAACAATAACGGCTGTAGGATTTGTTTGTTACGCTCAACATAGCAATAAAACGACGTTAAACGAACAACCAAATGAACAAGTCTGAGAACGGCATATTGTTAATGTTTGCTTTGCCTTTGAAAAACAGTACATAAACAATAACGGCTGTAGGATTTGTTTGTTACGCTCAACATAGCAATAAAACGACGTTAAACGAACAACCAAATGAACAAGTCTGAGAACGGCATATTGTTAATGTTTGCTTTGCCTTTGAAAAACAGTACATAAACAATAACGGCTGTAGGATTTGTTTGTTACGCTCAACATAGCAATAAAACGACGTTAAACGAACAACCAAATGAACAAGTCTGAGAACGGCATATTGTTAATGTTTGCTTTGCCTTTGAAAAACAGTACATAAACAATAACGGCTGTAGGATTTGTTTGTTACGCTCAACATAGCAATAAAACGACGTTAAACGAACAACCAAATGAACAAGTCTGAGAACGGCATATTGTTAATGTTTGCTTTGCCTTTGAAAAACAGTACATAAACAATAACGGCTGTAGGATTTGTTTGTTACGCTCAACATAGCAATAAAACGACGTTAAACGAACAACCAAATGAACAAGTCTGAGAACGGCATATTGTTAATGTTTGCTTTGCCTTTGAAAAACAGTACATAAACAATAACGGCTGTAGGATTTGTTTGTTACGCTCAACATAGCAATAAAACGACGTTAAACGAACAACCAAATGAACAAGTCTGAGAACGGCATATTGTTAATGTTTGCTTTGCCTTTGAAAAACAGTACATAAACAATAACGGCTGTAGGATTTGTTTGTTACGCTCAACATAGCAATAAAACGACGTTAAACGAACAACCAAATGAACAAGTCTGAGAACGGCATATTGTTAATGTTTGCTTTGCCTTTGAAAAACAGTACATAAACAATAACGGCTGTAGGATTTGTTTGTTACGCTCAACATAGCAATAAAACGACGTTAAACGAACAACCAAATGAACAAGTCTGAGAACGGCATATTGTTAATGTTTGCTTTGCCTTTGAAAAACAGTACATAAACAATAACGGCTGTAGGATTTGTTTGTTACGCTCAACATAGCAATAAAACGACGTTAAACGAACAACCAAATGAACAAGTCTGAGAACGGCATATTGTTAATGTTTGCTTTGCCTTTGAAAAACAGTACATAAACAATAACGGCTGTAGGATTTGTTTGTTACGCTCAACATAGCAATAAAACGACGTTAAACGAACAACCAAATGAACAAGTCTGAGAACGGCATATTGTTAATGTTTGCTTTGCCTTTGAAAAACAGTACATAAACAATAACGGCTGTAGGATTTGTTTGTTACGCTCAACATAGCAATAAAACGACGTTAAACGAACAACCAAATGAACAAGTCTGAGAACGGCATATTGTTAATGTTTGCTTTGCCTTTGAAAAACAGTACATAAACAATAACGGCTGTAGGATTTGTTTGTTACGCTCAACATAGCAATAAAACGACGTTAAACGAACAACCAAATGAACAAGTCTGAGAACGGCATATTGTTAATGTTTGCTTTGCCTTTGAAAAACAGTACATAAACAATAACGGCTGTAGGATTTGTTTGTTACGCTCAACATAGCAATAAAACGACGTTAAACGAACAACCAAATGAACAAGTCTGAGAACGGCATATTGTTAATGTTTGCTTTGCCTTTGAAAAACAGTACATAAACAATAACGGCTGTAGGATTTGTTTGTTACGCTCAACATAGCAATAAAACGACGTTAAACGAACAACCAAATGAACAAGTCTGAGAACGGCATATTGTTAATGTTTGCTTTGCCTTTGAAAAACAGTACATAAACAATAACGGCTGTAGGATTTGTTTGTTACGCTCAACATAGCAATAAAACGACGTTAAACGAACAACCAAATGAACAAGTCTGAGAACGGCATATTGTTAATGTTTGCTTTGCCTTTGAAAAACAGTACATAAACAATAACGGCTGTAGGATTTGTTTGTTACGCTCAACATAGCAATAAAACGACGTTAAACGAACAACCAAATGAACAAGTCTGAGAACGGCATATTGTTAATGTTTGCTTTGCCTTTGAAAAACAGTACATAAACAATAACGGCTGTAGGATTTGTTTGTTACGCTCAACATAGCAATAAAACGACGTTAAACGAACAACCAAATGAACAAGTCTGAGAACGGCATATTGTTAATGTTTGCTTTGCCTTTGAAAAACAGTACATAAACAATAACGGCTGTAGGATTTGTTTGTTACGCTCAACATAGCAATAAAACGACGTTAAACGAACAACCAAATGAACAAGTCTGAGAACGGCATATTGTTAATGTTTGCTTTGCCTTTGAAAAACAGTACATAAACAATAACGGCTGTAGGATTTGTTTGTTACGCTCAACATAGCAATAAAACGACGTTAAACGAACAACCAAATGAACAAGTCTGAGAACGGCATATTGTTAATGTTTGCTTTGCCTTTGAAAAACAGTACATAAACAATAACGGCTGTAGGATTTGTTTGTTACGCTCAACATAGCAATAAAACGACGTTAAACGAACAACCAAATGAACAAGTCTGAGAACGGCATATTGTTAATGTTTGCTTTGCCTTTGAAAAACAGTACATAAACAATAACGGCTGTAGGATTTGTTTGTTACGCTCAACATAGCAATAAAACGACGTTAAACGAACAACCAAATGAACAAGTCTGAGAACGGCATATTGTTAATGTTTGCTTTGCCTTTGAAAAACAGTACATAAACAATAACGGCTGTAGGATTTGTTTGTTACGCTCAACATAGCAATAAAACGACGTTAAACGAACAACCAAATGAACAAGTCTGAGAACGGCATATTGTTAATGTTTGCTTTGCCTTTGAAAAACAGTACATAAACAATAACGGCTGTAGGATTTGTTTGTTACGCTCAACATAGCAATAAAACGACGTTAAACGAACAACCAAATGAACAAGTCTGAGAACGGCATATTGTTAATGTTTGCTTTGCCTTTGAAAAACAGTACATAAACAATAACGGCTGTAGGATTTGTTTGTTACGCTCAACATAGCAATAAAACGACGTTAAACGAACAACCAAATGAACAAGTCTGAGAACGGCATATTGTTAATGTTTGCTTTGCCTTTGAAAAACAGTACATAAACAATAACGGCTGTAGGATTTGTTTGTTACGCTCAACATAGCAATAAAACGACGTTAAACGAACAACCAAATGAACAAGTCTGAGAACGGCATATTGTTAATGTTTGCTTTGCCTTTGAAAAACAGTACATAAACAATAACGGCTGTAGGATTTGTTTGTTACGCTCAACATAGCAATAAAACGACGTTAAACGAACAACCAAATGAACAAGTCTGAGAACGGCATATTGTTAATGTTTGCTTTGCCTTTGAAAAACAGTAATGGGGTCGTTCTGCACCTCACTACGCGCCCGACGAAGCGTGTTCACCGAACTTTTCGCCTTGCTTTAAGCTTTTATAAAGTTGAGATTATATCAGCAGTTGCACGGGCTACTTTTCTTGGCCAATTTCGCTGCTGAAGGGCAACGCTTACGTCTGCTACGAGGAAAAAATCGCAGACAGCAAAAGATCAGTGGCATTAGAAACGTTTCGAGGAACGCTAACAAAAGATCAGAGCAATAAATCTCTATGCCATGACAGGTGAAGTTCATCGAGAATCCTTCAACATACGGGTTTACTTCAATACAGGCTTGATTCATTGCTGATTTTAGATCACATGCTCCGTCATCAGATTTTTGTTGCTGCTAAATTTGTGTGATATCTGAAAAAAAAAGTACACGCTTACTTTTAAAAATGCTGTTATTTCGTTTTAATGGTTGCTTTAAAATGCAAAGAGAGTACAAATAACACTTATTAAAATCCCGTCGAAACGCACGTATGCTGAAAGCTAATAAAACGACGTTAAACGAACAACCAAATGAACAAGTCTGAGAACGGCATATTGTTAATGTTTGCTTTGCCTTTGAAAAACAGTACATAAACAATAACGGCTGTAGGATTTGTTTGTTACGCTCAACATAGCCTAGTGAGAAAGCTTTTGTTCGTAATATTTTTCAACTATGACCACTTGAAAACAAAAATTGCGACAACACAACTTATTTAGTAAATTGCTTTAAAGTGTTATCTATTTCGTTTTGTTGAAATACTGCGTAATAGTTCTTAATTACACACGCATCTTTTAATATGCTCACTTAATAAGCTCTTTTGCTTACCCTCTTAGAAAATCTAAGATCTTTCGTCCTTTAGTGATGGTGACGTTTTCGATCAATGCCGCATTTTGCCGCATCATAAAATAGAGTTCTAGTGTGCGAATGATTTTTTTGTTTCCTTAGAGTTCCGATAAACTTCGGAGAGTTCAAATTGAGAAAAGGAATAAAAACGGACTCTACAGATAAAGATAAGTTTATGCAAACAGTTGCCAGCAATTAAATTGAGCGTATGGATATTCCACAGTGTAATCAAAAGGAATTTTACTGGCGAGAATATAGAATGCGGAAATCATTGATAGACTCTCGTGCGGTCAGAGGAAAAAAAAGTGATGAAAAAAGAAATTAAGTGAAACAGCGAAGTTCTTAACGTTTTCTTTGTTGACATTGTTTATTAACCAAAACCATCAGATCGTCTCCATCTCAGCAATCAGCGAGCGCCTCAAGCAAACTCTGCACAGTTTTGTTGAACTTTTCAAACTGAAAAACTTGAGAAAAGATAATCGATGGCAAGCAATCGAGAGTTCCAAATTGTTATAATTGTGAGACATTTTTAATGGCAGGTGGAGAACGATTTTTTTTTGTTTCGGAAAATGCCAATTTCTTTTCAATTTTTGACCGAAGTACAATTTCGCAGAAATCCTTCTGTGACGTTTTCTTAAAAATTCACCTTTCGCAGCATAAATGAATAAAGACAGGTTGAATGAGTTGCTCGAAAGTTATATTTTGTTTTTGTACGATGTTTTCTGAGCGCTTCCTTATACCTCATCAGCAATGTGTAAATGTTTCGCACTCAAACAGCTCAGATACACCACTTCATCAGCTTATAGAAGTCCTCAATAAATGACTCCGGGTAACTGTTTCGTTCTCTGCACTGAGATGATTTTCGGAGTTCCCACCAAAGAAAAATCTCCAAGTACCAAACAGATCGCTAACAACATTGTGCTGTATTTAGCGTTATTATGCTTCTAACAGATTATGTTTCTGACAGATAGATAACCCATCTCACATCATATCACAAGGATAATGAAGGCACAGTAGTTAAGCTTAACTGATTAATTTTTATCGATTTATCTAATGAATAATTTGTATTTACACGAACTCTCTTTTCCTCTTCTTAAAAGAGTTGCCGTACCTTTCAGAAAACTTGTTTCGGCCGTACTAGCCGCAGTTCTATCTTTCTGGAGCGAGGAACGGGAGAAAGTAAGTGTTGCTTTTTCATCTGGGGAAATCTCGAAGGAAGCAGAGGCCGAGGGGATGCGCGGATAAGCCGGATAGAGCGAGCACAGTGAAGGTTGCAGTCATATTCTTTGGCTAAAACGGAAAGGAACTATCTTAATCTCCAACTCAGAAACTCGTCCTTTTGCACTAAAAGCTGCTTAAGTTTATAGGTTTTGGTAAATGGCCGTAGAGAGGCTCAAACTCAGTGTCTAGATTCATAGACCTACAAAGCTGCAGTCACGAGAAGACGTATCCGAAGTAACACAGTATTTACACGAACTCTCTTTTCCTCTTCTTAAAAGAGTTGCCGTACCTTTCATCACGAAACGGAACCTTATTAGCAAGTTTTTGCCACTCACCCGAGAATTCCATGTATCACCTCACAAATAATTTCCTCCTTTGTCGTCCCGATCATTAACCCCACCTACCCCTCCCCATCCTCGCCAAAGAGACAGGCTGGTGCATTCATCCGTGGTGGAGAATCACGAAATCTCAGCTTCTAAACCACCAGCAAGTAAAAACCCGCAGCAAATGAAAACCACATCCAAACATGTACAAATACCACAATAATTTCTAATAAGGATGTCAAGGCTCCAAATTTCACAGAATGATCAGCTAGCACAAAAACGGTCACCTCTTNGAAAGCCCTAGTAGTTAGAGCCTGGTTGCCCTTCTTCGACAGATTATAGTGCATGTACGTCTGTCTATTGGCGACGCAATGCGATTGCCCTCATTAATTTTTACAAAACTTCCTGAACACCTTTTTCACAGAGATAAAACGAGAACAACGAGAACAAGTTGGAAAACATGTCAAGGGAATTTGTATGATATGCGCGTTTAGTAGTCCTGAATAAAACGGTCCAACGAGACCTTCAAAACAGGGTGAAGAACGTTTAGCCTCGCAGTGAACATTTCCGCTCGACCAGTGATCGAACAGAATACAGCGACAATATGTTTTAATACGGTAAATTCCTTGGCTGATTGTTTTTCCTGCTCGATAATCACAATCTTACCTTTGGTACCAAGCATTTCGGCTAAGAAGGAATTAAGTGTCATGCAAAAGGTGGTCATCATTCGTATTAGAGTAATTTATAACTTGCGCATATCAACCCGTTTTGCAACCGCTTCAAATGTAGCAGTATAGAAAATATCATGCACAAGCTGAAACCACATCTCGAGTATTTTCTGCCGAAGTCGCACACGATCGCAACGGCAACTATGCTGACAACTTCCTCGAAAAGGCCAATCACGAAAACAAAAGCGAAAGAATATTGTAGCAGACGATAGGGTCAAAAACGCACACGAGAAGAGGAAAGTTTTGAGATCGCGCAACAAGATGTGCTAGCTGCACCTGATGAAATGTGTGCTTTCTATCTGAGCGCTGCTCCATTCTCTTTCGCATGTGTTCTTTTTTTCAGTCTTTTCTCAGCTTCCAATTTTTCTCGATTCGATGTGGCTATGTAATGAATTATGCATAACTGCCAACTGTCTGTGTGACCGTGTATGATACCACGCCTGGCCACTCACTCTTGCGTTTTCTGCATAAATTTACTAAGCTTGTTAAAAGCATTGACCTATTTTTCTTGAAAAAACAACAAATAATTCAATTTGAATCAAAAAGAAAAATATTTCCTCCTTGACGCGCATTCCCAGCGATCGGATGACAGTTGACCGTAGTACCAGAAATGTCGGCGGCTGTTTCCTTAGAATTTAGAGCTCATTTCTCCATATTTATCACTTCTCATCCAGAAACTGACATTCTAATCCACTGTCAAACCATGCTATAGTAAGAATGGTTCTGCAGTCTAGGAACCCCAATCTAACGGGAAGAACCGAACTTGAGGATACTTATTATCTTGGCTTACTTTTCTCGTTAGATTATTTTCCGTGCGTTATGACTCGTCAAGAATTTGATGAATCGAAATAAAGTTGTATTTGGCAACCCTCGCTCGCAATGCCACATTCTCTTCATTCATTCTCTTCATTCATCTGATATATGAGATAATTGTTCGCACATCAAAAGTGTTTAGTTAACCCGTACGAAACTTAAAAGATTTTTTGATTGATCTCTCAGAGCAAGAGGCATTCGATAAATGATAAAGTTAGCCGAATGCTCAACTCATGTTTTTTGCCCATCAACTAATCGAAGACATTTTCAAAAAAGTGTAGCTTACTTAAAACACTTGACAGGACACCTTGAAAAGTGTAATTTACTCAGAATATTCAGTAAATTAAGCTCTCATCGTTTTTACAATCGAGCTGTAATCAAAATATTTAACGCATTCCGCTATCACCGTTATTACAGTGGAGCTGTACGATGTCAAATAATCACTATGTATCGGTCGAGAAAGTTCAGCAGTAGTGAAGGTTATGGATAATGTTTTCGATATTCCCAAGAGCATTATAACCTCGTAACCCGTCGACTTTTAAGTTTTAAGCAACTGAACTAATGACAGCCTGAGTAATGCTGACTTAGTTAAAATATTATCGGTATAAACAAGAGCTAACTGAGGATAGAGATTTACATTACTGGACGTCCTTTGCGAACTAACAAAGGCTGTAAAGTGAAACATTTCACGTCCAAGTTTGGAACGTCGGTAGTACATTTTGTTTGTTTCGCTGTATAAATGTGTCACTAACGTTTCAAATTCTGGACGCACAAATGAACAATCCATCCGTCAAGGCAGCAGCTCTTCGCGGCGTCATTTTCAATAGAAAATGCCCGCCAACTCGTCACCTCGTCATTAATATCGTATTTTGTTATATATTTGAACTTTTTTTTCAAATTTCAATTTTTAGGTGGCAATCAAGGATTTATATAAATACGGCTTAATTTCAAGAGCATGACCTCATTAGACGCGCATCTAGATGGCACACATCAAACAATATTAGCAAAAGTGCATATAGGAGCACATGTCATACGGTATATGATATATATCATAGATCAGAAACATTGGCAAAGTGCATAACCGAGCAAATATCATAAAAACCCGATGGCGTAAAAGCATTAAAGAAGCACAAGTTAATGCCCTCCTCACTTCCTCCGCTTAAATCTCCTTATATAACATTATTAGCTTCTTGTTTGACGATAGTTTCTGAATGCAAACATCACTGTGTTTCATTCGTTGCATTTCCTTTTCAATGAGCGCTTACTTAAAATACGCAGCCATTAATCTCACGTCTTTGAGACGTACATTACCACGCTAAAATAAGAAGTTTCAGCCATAAACGAGCGCTATACCACTGCGATAGAGCGGTATTTTTAAGCGCATTTGCCTGAGTCAAGGTCTTCCTGACTTTGTGAAGTTTAAGCGTATGCATTAATTTAAAACCAGTTCAGGCAAAAAATTTCGCAAAACCTATTTTAAACTTTAGGAACGCCTTCGCTGAGGTAAATGCATTTCTGTGTCCAAGACGTCATAACTGTCAACGCAGTACAAAAATTTCCGCGCTTCCTCTCATTCGCCACAGATGTGGTTTATCGCAATCAGTGACTATGCCGATGCGCGAAAATATCGCAGCGGACCCGGAATAGACATATTTTAATGAACATCAAGTTATCTTTGAAACTATAAACTTATGCCTAAAAAGTAATCTGACGAGCAAACTGCTTGCAAAGTCGGTTATTGCTTTTGACATAAGCGCAAAAGGTTCATTTGAATTATTGGTTTAATTACTTGTCAGCTATCATTTACTTATATAACCTTTAAACCGAACGAGAGGTGTATATTTATGCCTCACTGTTTCACCTTTAAAACGAGTGCACAGTTATAAATAAATGTATTAGGTTCATAGCAAAAACAGTTGTAAACAACAAAATTGAAGTAACAGAGACGTTTACAGACTTTCTCTTACATCATTTCCGGCTCGTAGCTGAACGATGAGACCAAGCGTCATGAAAAGCAAATGTTCATCCAGTAGTTTTCCAGCGTTGATGTTTTCAAAACCGTTGTTGATCTTCGACAACAAAGAACAAACTAGTTAGCTGCACTGGGTGATGACAAATTAGATGTAACTGGGAGAGGGAATATTGTTACCAATGACAAGCATAATTACTGCTAAACTATTCTAGAGCAGTTCATCATTGATAAGTGTCAGATGCATTGTGAATGTCTCAGAGATCACAGCGGTTTGTTTGTTCGGCGCCATAAAAAAACAGCCTCATTGAGAACGCTCAGTTCTATGTGGCAGCGAAAATGAACGTTTTCGTGTGCTCAACAGCTATGAAGCTGAAATCTTCTTGTGATCAAAACTCTTAAATGAAAATTGCAAGCGTGCAATGTTCCTGGTAGATGAAAGTTTCCTATACCGGGCATCACCCTTCTCACCAAGTACCAGCTGAGAAAAAGTCCTCGAGGCAGATCGGGATTTCGAGCTGGAATCGCAGCACGTTCAGGACAGCAACGGGATAAGGGAGAAAAGGAGAAAAAAACGTCACCGAAAAAAAGGTAGCAGACTGATGTAGTCGAAGACTAAGACTGGAAACATGTCATGAAGCTGAGATGCACAATTAAACCCGAAGACGGAAAAGCTGACATAGAAATTCAGGACTACCCACGTGTGTCGAGGTACGCGCGTTTCGAAAGTGGTTTCTCCTCAATCCCGGTGCGAAGCAAGCGGCAAATTTATGGCTGTTAGGCCGCTTGTTGTCAGTTTTGACAACATTCAGGATCTGTTGGATTATGTGTAATGAGCAATGCATCGACGTATGAGCAGAACGATGCAACCGTCGGTTGGCGAATTAACGACTGTGTTTTATTGCAACATACGTGCTAGATGATCGAGGAACGCTTGCTTCAATGCAGCTGGTTGTTATTTCATTCAATTATTCGTTGCAAAGCTGCCATTTCCGTGTTTCTCAAATCTCGGGACATAGAGTTTATCCGGACTTTTCCATTAATTCAGTCTATTATTAATCATGCGAAAAACATTATCGCATGAAAGCAAATCGGTTCATTTGCCGATCGGCCCTTAAGTTAGGTGGTACTTAGGTCGGCCAGTCTAGTGAGCAATAAAGTGCCTTCCTGCAAATTGTTTTCACGAATGGATCTATATCGAAGCGGGCATATCCAATGGGCGATCTTCTGCATCGGAAACGATACAAACGAACAATGCGACAAATGCGATATCAGTTGGTTCGGGCGAATATCTGCGGCACAAACGCATTTTCCGTAACTATTTCGTCGACTCGATTAAACGTGCCCGTTTGGGAGCCTTCCTTTACTAGGGACTTACGCGCGATACAAGTGACAGCTTTTACATTTGTTGTCAACACCTAATACCATAGAAAAGTTTTACCAAAACCGTTTCATCTGACAGGAACCATTATAGCGCTCCACATTAATTTCACATTTTAGTATCACCAGGGTTATCCAATAAGCACTGTTGGATGGGGCTGCCTCACTTTTGCTCTTGCTGTTGCCGCTTCCTCCTCGGTAACAGTCAGACTGATCGGTTGAAATATTGATGAGTGCTATCATCATTAAAATCTGTTCAATAATGCGAATAACATGCATTTGTTAAATAGATAATCTGCGCCTAATAAAGTGTTAGTTGTGACAAATTTTTATTATCAGCGTTTGCGTTTTTTTTTTAAATCGCAATCTTGGTTTGTTTGATGAGCGTACGCAAGAGAGACTTCTCAAAAAATTCGGAATGGTGGGAAGCCGAACGTTCTTTTCGAGAACGAAGACCCCTGATGATAGCGAATCGTTTTTTAAAGGTTGCAATAGCTTCTGAAATGAAAAGTGACAAGTTTTGAACATTTAACTTGACTTCCAACAGCGCATACAATCCCAAGCTCTTAACGCATGTTTGCACTTCCTCGAAAACAAGCGCTACTCAACCCAAATTCGCTAAGCTCTCAAAACTATAGTTGCAATCCATCATCACTTCCTTTGCGATAGAAGATCGCTTGCTACATGACAGTTTTTGTCAAATTCTGCCTGGTGCCTTTCGAAACGTCTGCTGGACGTAATCGTTAACTGTAAACAGACATCTAATTCTTAGTGAAGGCCTCATGAAAAACAGCCCTAGGCGATCCGCTAATCATTCGTCTAGAATGAATTGTAATAAGGAGTCGCACCGAATCGAAAACCTACGAGAAAGAATTATGCGTCTGCATAGAACGCAGCTCTTGTTCGCATTTCAGATGCCTTGCTCATGTGCAAACATATAATGACCGTTTCATGTTTCTCATTTGTTACAGTCTGAGGCGTCATTTTTGGATCTACGATCGATATGGGAGATCGCTTAAAGTAATCTGAGATTGGAGTCGATTTAACGAACGTGAACAGTGCAATGGACACAGCACCGTCCATTGCGTAGGAGGCGATAGATCATTGACACATACTTGAAGTGTGTTATTAACGTATAATAGCTTGCTGAAGGAATTTGAAACAAATAAAGGAAAAGATAACTTATCGACGTAATTCCACGATAATGTTCTCCTGTTTTTGCAGACTGTTTTTCTCCCTTGCTTGTTTTGGTGCACCATTTTCTCGACTTCTTCACAATCTAACATTTCTTCACTCACCTAACACTTAATTTTTCGCAGAAATGATGCTTTCTTGGCAGACTATTTACGACATCAGTGCACGCTCCTTGCAACTTTCATTCTCCTGAGTCATTTCTAATAATGAGTATCAATGTTTTAGCATTCACAAAGCAGTCTAATTCCGGCACACGCTAATGAAGTTAAAAAAGAATCAGCTTGACAAACTCTCTCATCTATGCAACTCTTTCGAAGATTTATCGAGAACGCATCCAGTAAAACGGAGATAAATAATTTTGCATGTCACAATAAATAGTTTTGCATTGCATGATAATAACCATTTGCAACATTTTTATTGGAGGATTTGCTGTCATCGCGCGTTACATGTAATGATAATGCTAAATTATGCTATAGCAATCAGCGCATGATGATGGTTGAAATGATCACAAGGGAATTTGGAACGGTAACGCGGAGAATAACGCACGAAAACACAATAAGTGCGAGGCAAAACTCTGATTGTAAACATATGGCGCAAGGGATTTCAGGAAGGGGAAAGGGTGGAGGGGGTAGGGAGAGGGGAGAAAGAGTACTTGCTACGTACGAGTTCTCCTTATCTCTAGGAGGAATGACGCATGAGAGTCTATTCTTCCTCTTGATGACACAGGCAGCACGAGGATTGACGCCTGACCACCTTCATCCAGTAGCCTTTCTCTTCTCAGCTCCTCTGCTCCCTTGCCCTTATTCCCTCTGTCCCCCATGCATACAGTGAATCACATTATCTCAACAGCAATGACTGTCAATGCGATTTAGTGCATTTATGCAAAGCGCTTTCGACTGCACAACGCGTTTGAGCGTTAGTGACAACCGCTGAAGGAACCGCTTTAGCGATATAGCTTAAGGTGACGGAAAAACCTTGAGCGAATATTCTGCGCTCTAGCCGCCAACGAGAGTTAACAACAAACCTTTTAAACGAGCATCCAAAGCGAAATCAGGCCAAACGCTATGCCATTTCTAAGGGGTGGTCTTTTTATCGTCAATTCAGCTTTGAATGAATGTTTCTTCTTACCCGAAAAACAATACATAAGCGCTACATACTCATAGATAAGACTAATAGACAAGCTTCGACCAATTCGGCCACTGTTTGCCTGAACGACGGTGATAGAAGCTCATAGGCGAGGGACGATTTTCAAAGCCATTTTTGTGCATCTATTTCGTAAAAGCATTTCTTATGAATTCAGGCTTGGAAATAGAGGTGTACTCTACCTCTATTGCACCTCCCCTCCCACTAAACACAGCGACGAGACTCGAATCAACATTATAAAAGGGAAATGCGAGTTTATTGACGTCGGCTAACTTGTGATTTTCGAAATCTCGGCTCGTTTTTGAGCTTTTGACTTTCCCACGTTGTTTGCTTTGCATGCGAACGTTGTTTTGGGCTCATTCAAATGAAATATTCAAATTGCACTCATCAGTTGATGGACTCAGAACGTGAAATGCTCAGCTAAATTATTCATTTGGGAGCATTCATGACCTCACATTCAAAAGCCATCTAACGATTAACAAGTCGTTTAATCGAAAAAAATGGTATAAATAACCCTAAACAATGTAATAACAAACAAGAATGATGCATTTTTAAAAGTATAGTACTCCTTTCCTGGATTGTTGGCACACAGAGTGGCGAATTACTAGGCACTTCTGTTTAGTCTAGCATAGTGATTGATTTGTGAGCAAAAACAACATTGTATATATATATATGTATATATATAGATAATACATAAAAACAACATTATAAATATATGACTGTTCT
>JPKZ01001765.1:129389-139722 GCA_000803305.1 Toxocara canis
GGTTTGGCGGCGCGGAGAGGGTGCAGCAAAATTCTCCTTGGGTCATTTCCCACATGTTGAGCGGCACAATTGAATGCCGCACTAACATACTCGTCTACACATCTGTGCTCGGCCATTTTTTCAAACTTTATACATACACCGTTACGGTCATCAATAGGTGATTCTGAGACGGAAATATGCATTTACCTGGTAAAGAATGTTGTCGGTAGCAGCGTTGAGGTGCAAATTTTTTAGACATTTGGAATTCATGACACGAAGCGAGTGAGTGCGCTTCGATGCTCGACCGCAAAATGGACGACGTGTGCTGCGTGGCACGGCGTCCTTTGGCCAACGACTAGGCTCCGCCCTGAAAACTCGGCCAATTGTGCTTCCCAGTGATCCAACGTTCCGCTGTTTGTGCCTGTCAGCCAAATACACTGCTCCTCTCATGACAACACTTTTGATGCACTGACCTATGACAACGTCTTGCCTATGATCGTTTCAGCCGACCGCAATTAATCATTTGGAACGCCGCTTCGAACAATATTCAGAAAGCTCTCAAAAATGTCGAAGCACAGATTTTAGCGAGTTTTTCAGAATATATCCCGAAAGCAATGCCCGAAAAATATCCAGAAAAATAGCAATGAATTTAAATCACATAAATGAGGATACGTAGAGTGAACTTAATACCCAGAATTAGCTAGGAATAGGAATTTATGAATGTCACTTTCATCTTTCCTAAACGGAAGTAATCAAGCTGAGGAAAAAGCGCAAAGAGTGTTCGTCAAATGTCAAAAATTTTCGCAATTTCAATATTGCCCATTCTTAACTTATCCAGTAAAGCTCATCCAACTTGTAGCGCTCCTTAGTGCGTATGAGCGCAATTGAAAAGTTTCTTGCTCACCAGTGACAAATGAAAAGAGTAATCGCAAAATGGTTATTATTCGTAATATAAGACGAATAATTGTATATTGATTGCTCTCCTAGCGAATACCCTGATGGAAATTATTTTGTGACTTGTACATTTGGAGAAAAAAAAACAGTTCTAAGCGTCGAATTCCAGCATCTAAGGAATCCTATTTAAATGTCCGTTGCGCATTAGCCGACGATGGTGTTGTCAAACAGCATTCTGCTTGGGCTGATTGTGGTTGCGCCAACCGTCCATGAACAGCTTTCTTTCAGTGAATTTTATGCAGTTGTATCACGCGAAACTGCCAAATCAGTGCAAACTGATTTGGCAGTTTCGCGTAAGTTACGTAATTTCTGGGCAAAGAAATAAAAGGAGTTCTTCACGGCGCGTTTGTAAGAAATACCCAAAATTGTAGGGAAACGAAATAGTGCTGTAATGTATTTACTGGACACTTCCATAAAGTTCAACGTGTATCATTTTATTTTTGGAGCGGCAGATCTGTTCAACTGGTCCATTCATCCCTCGTAATCCAAACAACTGCCATCTGTTAAAAGCAGAAACTGCGAGCTCGATATAAAAAGTTCCGATTTAGCGGCTTCTATCGTTCTACAAAGATGCTCCGAGATGTTTGATCTCGTGTGGGCATCAACGAGCATCGATCAGGTCACAAGCGTTTCAATCAGCTTTTTCATGGCGTTTCATGACTTTTTGGTAAGGTGGAAGCGATAAACTGAAAATTGCATCTGCCATGAGCGGCAAATTAGTCGGAAAGAATAGTCAACTTGATGACGAAGGAAACAGATGAAGAATACGAGCAACAAAGTGGTAAAGTAATTTCAAGAAAAAGTTTTCGTGAATCAATATTCCAGTCATAACTTTATATCACTTAAAAAGTGATATGAAGTTGCTGTAGAAATATTAAAAAAACTAAATTTTAAGGCCGGAAAATACTGAATTTTTTAAAGCTAAAAAGTCTAGGGAAAGCACGGCAAAAACTAAATCTGCAAAAAAAAGCACTCTCTACAATACCGGCCTCTGTAGTTATTGAGCAGTTTTAGAGGCACATTAAAATTAGCGATTAAAGACTGAATCAAAAGTTTCGTGATGCTTATGTTTTCAAAATTTCGATTCTCCACGCTTTTATCACATTATTATTTGGTTGGTATGGTAAATGGGAATGCAGGCCGAGGGGCTGGCACGATATGCGCTTAGATCACTCATCCATCAAATTGCTCGTTCTCATAAATTGCTCCGAAATAACGAAAATTAAAAATTTACCCAAATCGGTCGCCCGTAAAAACCTCCCGTTAACAATCGTTTTTCTATGGCTGAGTCAGTGAAGCGTGTATCCGAATCGTTGAAAAAGTGCGCGCAAGAATTTCACATCTCTAAGAGGGCAAAACTTCTCGGTCAACTACTTGAAAAGGGCCAGAGGTGTTATTGGATTCTGAATGAATTCTGCCACATTCATTCGCTCTATATCTTATGGATTCCATATGAAGCTGATACGCTCGAAATTAAGAAAAAAATTTGAAATTCAAAATTTGCCCTACGTATAGTTTAGGAGGTCAAAAATTCTCGCGTATGACATGCGAACACCGTGAGTAAATAAGTTCATAATATTCCATTCGCAGAGCGTTGGATTGTGAAGTAGAATACAACGATACGAGTGAACTTCGGCTTGCCGGCAATTTTTTAGCACGCTGTCGCATATTGTGATCACTGATTTCAGCCAGATTTGAAGCAAGCGCTATCCTGAAGCAATTATCAAAACTTTTGCTATGGTTGTATAATGTTATGTCATCGTGGGAGTGCTCAAAGCGTAATTGCTCACAAGCGTCCGTCTCAGTGATTCAACGCGAACGCAACAGTTGTTTCCTTTGTGAATGGAACTAAAAAATGAAAAGAAAAACTCAGCAAAGCAGAATGCTGTTGACATCTGCTGAATGAATGCTATTTTTGCTCGGCTGAATGACGGTTTCAGTATGGAAGTCCATTTATATTTATCGAAGAAAAGCTAATTTTTCCAGAGTGCTGAGGAGGTTGAGTGGTCAATACGAGAGTGGTGCTGTATTGAGAAAGCCCTAAAACTGTTCGATGTTACATTGTTTGCCTTACGAAAAACGACCTTTCGGCTGCTAAAAAGCAATTTAATGCAAAAAAAAACCATTAGGAAAGGAATTTCAGATTTTTTCGCCCGGTTTTTAATGAAAAAATTATAAAAGACTATTTTTGCACGAACAAATTGGTTCCTGTTTAGATCTACAAAGTTTCGTTCAATGTTTGGAATAATTTTTCTTGCGTAGAACAAGCGATCACCTTAACGCAAAAAAGCAAGGCCTAGAATCACTTTTCCCGCTTCTACACTGCAATATCAAACGTTTTATTGCTAGAACGGATAAGAATCTTATTCAGATCAGACGGAAATCGCATCGCGATAACGACTTCTATTTTGAGAGGTTATGACAGATATGATGTGTGATTAACGGCGCCACTGAGCTCAATTAGCGCACATCTTGAACGTTTCCATTATACTACATTGTATGAGAGCAGTACAACAGCACGGAATGGTACACTCGTTTAGGCTACGACAAAACAAATGTATTCAAACTTGCAACATTCACCAACGAACGATATTTGCCATCAAGCGCTGATGAAATGGCGAATAGCACTCCAAAATTGTCCCTCTTCAATGTATGCACATGTTGTGTTCATCGCTAGTGTCCATCTGACTTCTCTTTCACCACGAACGATCCAGTCGCAAATTAGAAATATAAGAACTACTGCTATTTGCACAAGCATATTCACGCCAAATTGCTACCCGAAAAGACAGGACACTTTGTTAAATTAACGTTTCTGCAGAGAATCCTTATGTATAGGCATACATTGGGAAGCATTCATTACCATGTACAAGTTTAACAATGCTGACAATCACTAATATTTTAATCAAAAAGCGCACACACTTTTTGGCTGATATTATAGCGGACGAATGATGAGGCTTTTATCGTTGCCAGATGATATCTAAAAAGAGAGTTGCACAACGAAAAAAAAAACAACAGAACATATTCGAGGAAAAAATCGGTGCATTCTCTCTGTTATATTCAATAGCCTTTCCAACAACATAGAGCTCGATGGGCGCTGCTGTAGAGAAGCGCTTCTCTTTGATGTAATGATATGAAAAACTAACGTTTGTTGTTGGAAAGAAATGCCTCTATTGTCAGTTACTGGGTTTCTGGATTGTTCCTATCGTCAAAGCAGTTTCCAGAATTGTCAGCTATAGCGAAATATGATTAGACAAGAAGACTATAGATATTCTAAAATAATACTTCTCGACGTATCGCTACTCACTTGGGAACAGTCAAAATACAAGAGTCATATATGCGACTTGAATGGAGCTCATTAGTGTACTTGGTTCAATCAACTACAACGATAGGTGAGCATCATTCACTTGCAGTTGAAGTATTAATATAACTTCAAGCCTAAATTGCGAACGATCTGTGAGCACATGCTGTCTGGAGACCGATTCCGGAGATAATTGCGCAATGAACGTGACGGAAAGGATAAGCTCAAGAGAAATAACTGAAAAAGGTGATATCTGGCGGCAATAGCAAAAATTAACAAGAAATCGGCTCCCTTAATGCATGTGATAATTTCTATGTAGAAATCACGCAATGTTATCAATAATTGCATGACGGACTACCACTAAGTTGTTCTTTTGAAACAAAAAAAAGATGTCATAAATTCGTTGCTAACGAATTATCATATATCCACTTAATTCCCTAGCATTTTCAACTCAACAACTTTTGCTGACGACTTTAGAAAATGTTGCGGTTTTTTTTAGCAACGCATGAAGTACTACCTGCTAGCTATCCTTTGAAAACATAGCGCCCATTTTTTCATGAATTTACGGTATGTGATATCAAGAATGCGCTGTTGCAATACAGTGAACGGTTTTCATTCGAAAATATTGAGCTGGAATTTATTCGTAAATCATCTCGCTTCCGGAACTGTCCATGTGTTTTTGATCTCTCTCAGATGTGAAATGAAAAATTTCTGCGCATTTGAAACGGAAGCTAGTCTCACAGTCTTATTAACAAACAAACAAGTCTCTAGGAACTCTAATTTTCCACTTTTTTTCTTTGCGATAAGCATGACACGATCTTTGAACAACTTCATAACTTCAGCGAAAGACTTGATAAGCGAATGACGGCTGATCAAAATACGATTACTTTCGGCTGTTTGACCAACTTACATGATGGACAAATTGGCCAATTGTCGTCAATGGAGAGCAAAAACGCATAGATGCGAGAAACGCAAAGCAATAACATAAGCAAAGTTGAACATATGTATACCGGAACTATTGCAACAGAGTGATGCTTAGTCAATTCTCGACATATCAAGCAATCCACTTTGCAGACAAGCTGAAACGCATTCAACACATCAATGGCACTATATATTAATACAAACGTTTGAGTGTGAAAAGTTTTTTTTTTTTTGCTGCAAATTGATTCTAGAAGGCTTTCGAACTTCCTCTCCACTTCCAAATGATTTCATAGACTCGAGACTGTTCAGTTGGCTTGTCTCTCTGTTTGTCTGTGCGCTTGTGCGTTGTCCGCTCCGACATACTGACCAGCAACCCTTTTCGATATTCGATATGGTCGCGTCATCGTTTCATTGAATTCTTCAACGTCATTTCATCATCTATAAATTTGTACCAAATCGACATATATCGTTCTCATCCTCAGCCTTACTCCTGCTCATGTCCTGCATTGTTGCTCCTCTTTCTTGCCATTATATAGGTGCAAGAAAAAACATTGGTTTCACTACTGCAGCCTTATCCATGAATAGAAATGAACCAGGACTGAGATTACGAGACCAACATGAAATGAACAAAGAAAAAGGAAGAAAGAAGGAGGAGATGAAAAGAGAGAGAATAAAAAAGGGAGAAGAAGGAAGAAGAGAGACGAAAGAAGGAGGAAAAAAAAAGAAAGAAGGGAAAAAGGTCGTTATTCTAACAATACAACATAATTAGGAAACAATTCAAAGAAATAAAAGAAAGAAATGGATAAAAACGCTTACGGGAACGAATCAGTATAGCCATGTTGGCATTAGACAGCGCAAACTCTAAAAGTAACAGTATATTCAAAAAGCACAGCTTATATAGAGCAGCAACCAATCTAGTAGAACGAGATCGTTGCACTTTCACATATGCGAGATCAACAAATCAGTCCGGCAATATTTCATAGATCGAAAGAATTTTTTTCCGAAGATTTTCTCAACGGTCTCCTTGCCCATTCTCTTACCCGCGAACATTCGGTTCCTCCCAGCGATCTTTGCCGACGCAGAGCATTTCGTGTTCTAGTGCGCCAATGGAGTTCGTCACGTGATATTTTCCAGTTCAAAAAGCATATCCGAAATTCATGGGTAGAATTTCCACTCCGAGGCGAAAGAGAGCGCCACATATACGCTACTAGAATTGGCAGTTATCTTTATCTTCGCTAAAATGTGTCATTTTTTTGTTTATTGATAAGAATTGCGATTTTTCGCCTCACACCTGTATTAATTGGCTTTCATTCGAGCGACATTAAACTGTCCCACACGTTATGCAATGCATTACAATGAGCCTCGATCATGCACTGACAGTGATGAACTAGCAAATGATCAATTTCGGACGAGCAGCAGAAGACGTATGATGGGTGCTTCATAGGGAAGTAGCATGCAAAGTCTTTTCTACAGCGTTTGTTATCGATGAACACATACTGACATCAAAGAGGCATTATCATCATCAGATTGGAATTTGGAATTTTTTAACGAATGCACAACTCGCTTCTGCTGCAATGGTAATTCCTGGCGGCATCTATTTTCATAAAGTATTAAAAAGGCTGCAAAACGAAGTTATGGTTTTAAAAAAAAAGAAAAAAACACTGTTTATAGATTTTGTACAACCTCGAATTGGATTTCACTGTGATCACATACGCTCAAAGCATCTAATAAAAGTGATCCATAAAGTTCTCTGAATCTTTCACTACTACAGAGGCGTTTGCAGAAGAATGAATTCTGTAGACAAAAACAAACGAATTTTTCTAATCTGTAGAATTACCTTTTGTGCCCACTGGCTGCTGGATCGTTAGTCATCAAGATACGCCTAACCCACATCACATCGAGCCTTGCCTCATTAAGGGGAGCATGAATGCACATACTTGCATATAATTGCGCTGAGGGTTCTATCAGAAAGCTTATTCTGTTGCTTTCTTTTCTAGCAACACTTTTTGCACATATTGTTCGGAACCACTGCCTCGCTTAGCTTACGATGAGGTCTCTCACAAACTTCTAGGCAAGCGAATTTCTTGTGCAATTCTGTTTTCCAAACATTCAACTAGAAAAAATCGCCTGCTAGGAAAGTAATGTTTACTTCACGTACTTAGAGGAATCGAACAAGACTGCAAAAATCCTCCTCGTCGACTGTGTAGGTTAGCATGATGATGTAAATAATAAAGTTATCCCTACGCAAGGCTTCAGCTTAAAAGGTGAATTTATTAGTATGGATGTATTTCTTCGGAACGTATTCAGCAAGTTAGACCTCTGAAGCATCCTGCTTAAACACTCTGGTCACCAGAAATTAATCGCACTCCCCTTCTATTGCAGTAGAGAAAAATCAAGACGAATAGCTCGAATAGATTAATTGACGCCTAATGAACGACTTAAAAATTTGTTATCTAAGACTCAGGAAAGGTAAGTAAAGTGAGTCGAAAACCTCCCTGCACTGCTTCCACTGCGCTTTAAAAAATCAATATTTAGAATACACTGCAGTGAAAAAAAAACAAGAGAACATGGGACGAATAGTTCCCTATTTTTGATATATTTAGGTTCAGATAATGTTAAAGTGCGATTACAGAAAACCGTTGCGATAACATAGCGAAATATTACTAAAAATATTTGTGAAAACAATTCTACTCATAGAGTTGTGAAAACAATTTTTAAGGCTTTTGACGACAATTGACGACAAGTGAAGTGCGACTAAGTTGCACGCTACGGAAGGATCGTGGAGCGTGAAGCGCTGTCCGACGGCTACATTATGTGAATGCAACGACCAAAAAAACGAAAAAAAAACCTTTGAAGCTCACAAACCCAACTGTGTAAAAAAATAATTGTTTAGATGGAGAAGCTTGCAGAAAAGAGTGAAAAATGAAGAAGTGTTGGATTCTCAGAACTTCAACCCGAGTATTATTAATTCAGCATTTGCTTAACACACAACTTCAGTCGCACTTCAGTCGTGCGTCACAGTCGCCAATTTGCGTGCTGCAACCTGTTAATTTTTTAAAAGCTTCTCTTGTCAACAGGTGGAGACTTTTTTGGCTAATTTCTTCGCAATCGCTTTTTGACATTAGTCACTACTAAATTCCAAGATATCTTCAAAACCACGAACTGCTCACCCCTCAGCACGTGCACTCCCTTTCCCTGTCCATTGAGAGATAGGCTGCAATGCACTTCTAGAGCACATCACCGATCCTGATGAGTCTACTCAGCTAGCGAAATAAAGCACTCATTAGAGTGGTTTTTGTTTGCACACTTCATAAATCGGCTGCTTCTTCACTCAGCGAATAGAGATCAGATAAAAATTTGTTATGAAATTGATTTGCGAAGAGAATATTTGATGACAGCTGGGCCAACTGCGCTTTACGTATCTCACGTCAGTTAGAGTGTCGCTTCTACAACGCAGTAGTAGTGCGTTCGTGATCATCAAAATTCTCAGAAGTTCGATCTAGCCAGAAGGGTTTTTTTTGAGAAGAACTCCCTAAAAGCCAAAAAAAAGTGGTTGAAAAAAGTCGGAAAGATTCATTGACATCAGACCAAATTCTGCAAAATTTTGAGAAGTGTCAATTTGTTGGGGAACAGATAGGGTTTAGGTGTAGAAAATATGAAGAGAACTAAAAATTTGTTCACCTCGTTTTTTGAACAACGTTTCATTTTCCAAGACAGGATCCTTTCCTAAATAATTACTCTCGGAAAAAGTGAAACAGAATGGCTTTGCACGGCTTCAAATTCCTTCCTGCCTGATTCATCAAAAACATCGAATAATTGAAAATTTATAGTCTAAGGTGATCTGCCACCGTCCGCTTCAACAATGAAGGTAGAGGAAAGTGATTTTCCATCTATGAAGATGCTCAGGAAAATTGAAACATGCAATATACCCACGTTAACTGCTACTTTGATCAAAAATGAAGTTTCTTCCGTCAGGAAACGGAACAGTTTTGGGACAATATCCTTGATGAGTTTTCTTCTCTTAATCATCTTGCACAGCCGGAAGTGCAGCGGTATTGAGCGCTGGTTCATGCAGCAGGAGAAATGTATGCTAAAGGAGTGCCGCTAGTCACGTTATGGCAAATCCAGCAAACAGAACAGCCGGTTTCTTTAAACTACTCAAAGTAAAAGATTCATTTTTTAACTGGCTCGAACGCTTGTGCACTTCCTTTGCTAAACATTCATTTTATCGCGTCCCGACTAATGAAATAACGAAATAGCTGCTCGGCCAGTAACGATATGTATGGGTATCAATAAACTGATTTGAAACGACGTGGGGAGAACGATCAGTTTAAGGTTTCCTAACGAAATTTCATAGCTCGAGCTTAAGAGGTTCCCTGATTGAAACTCTCAGACAGGCAGATAGACTGAGATAAACACTTTCATATGCGTGGACATAACTTAAACATTAAACGCAAATTTGCAGAAATCATGGCGAGTGATCTTTAGCGAAAGGTTTTGACAGCTGGTCCAATTGTTTATGATATTTTCTTTAAAGCGTTCTTAAATGCTGTCCGCTAATTGCTGACACAAGGTGAAACCTGCCCGTATTTTTGGTGAGACTGACAAAGCGCATACCGCTTTAATCTGTTGATGGGTATTTCCATCTGTTCTAACATCCATCAAATCGCTTGTTTACAGCACCCGTAATTGAAGTGCGTCCACGCTTGATTACCTCACGAACACGAACTCGTATGCATCGTTTGTCGTTGAAACCAATTTCACCCTTTATCTTTAGTACGATGACCGAGACAACTGATGAAATATTCGAGAAGTTCGAATTTCCTCGTAAAATTTCTCTGCCATTTTTTCTTCCTTTCTGTCCATCTTAAAGAGATTCTTTATTGTAAGGCCAAATTGGATTACAGTAAAACATTCTGGATGAATTGAATGAAGTTCTCAAAATACCACTATAAATTTGTATACGCCTACGTTAGTTAGGTGATCTTTCTGCTAAATTACTTTTTTTTAAATTGCAGCGCCAAGTCCCTTTATAGTCTCCGTGGGAGCGCAGTAACGTTTACTGTGGTAACGGGGTGCACTTTTTTTTTACATTTCATCGATTACAGTGTTTAATTCGCTCAACAGCATCCACTCGTCATCTTTTATCTTACAGAATCATCATTGCATTTGCAGAAGAGC
>JPKZ01001765.1:140205-158420 GCA_000803305.1 Toxocara canis
CCCAAATAAAATAACTCATTTGCGTAATGTGACAACCGTTGTTCTTTGCTTGCTTCGGCAAGCATCATCGTGTTGTCAAATATTGCGGAAGTCATTTATGACGAAATATAACGTCAATTATGCAGTTTGCATGGGACATAACTACCTCCAACTGGTGCGATAAATAATGCACCCAGCACGCCGAGTTGGGTGCCTGGTTCACTCAAATCTTGCAGCTGATAAACATGTAAATTTCACGAACATTTCATATTGCTAACAGAACAGCTGTTATGCCACCCCCTCCTATAATCTATAATCCATTGCCACTTCCTCATTGCTAGGCATGCCCTTATATAAGAAATACGGGAACCCTAACTCACTAACGTTTTCTTATTATCAACAGTGGAAATCCATCGTAGATTTTCGACTACGATCGCCCACGATGAACGAGTATACGCGATATGCCAATGTTGTAGGTAAATGCCACTTCCTGTACCGAAAATATCCAGAAATCAAATAAGTGGACGCAAACACAACAAATTCTTTTGCGCACATTTATTATGCTTAATTTAGAGCAACGCTAAAAATAATTTGGTGGGGGAGGGGGGGCGGCTGGGAGGAGGAAGAGGAGGTGAATGACTGCCAGAAAAAAGCACATTTTGCTAGTCGCAGCGAATTCGGTACAAAAAGCAAAACAGCATCTTGCTGCCTGCAAACTCTACCAACGACAGAGTGGGATTGCGTGAAAAAAATTGTAAAGTGAACAGTGAGGTGGCAGTTCAGCAAATGTTGCGAATCTGCATACGAACAGATTCGGACGAATGTAGTGCTACTTCATACACCAGCATATTCATGATGATATGAGCATGGTGCATCACAAAGGGTAGCAGTCGAGAACAACAACGTTAAAAGGCGCAATAAGAACAAACTTCAAATAGTGGGCATTTCAACAAGGTGCCTACTGAACTGAGATGTCATGTAGAAGGAAACATAGTGAGGTGAGGGGAAGTTGAATGGATGGAATGATGGATGGATGGAATGGATGGAAGTAGTTGGATCGAATGAAAGATTTGCTGTAGAAAAGCGCGGTTTTGACAGGTTTCATAGAGTCTTTTCTTGTGAGATGATGTCGCATATCTTTACGGAACATGCCCAGCAGGCCTGCTCCCATAGATTTCCTGAGATTGTAGATATGGAGCCTAATACGACAAGGTTTACAATGCACATAAGTTTACGAAGTTTTCGAATGAACGATTTTTGAAACAATGAAACTCGAGGGCATTTATTGCTAGCACACTTAAAAATAGATAATTGCGTCAAGGAAATGCTAAACAATTTAGTGATCATTTATCACTGCGTCCTCTACGAAGGTCTATCACATCCAAAACAACATCCTGTACGCAATAGTGTTTCCTTCACTGCCTTGCGATTATCGCATAAGACCTCAGTTTAATGCAAGCATTCACTGAGAAAGTATTTCGCAGAAAATATTTGAATGACCGAGCGAATGAGCACATGAAATGGATTGATTTCGAATGTTAACGCAGAAAAATGTTATAGAAGTGCGGAAACTGTGACGCACTGCAACGTTATCATATTCAACGTTATCACAGTGAACAAAGCAGCATTAGTTTCTCGGAATTTTTAATTAAATGTAACGCTCAATTGTTGAACATTTTTTTCCACCATTAAGCTTTTAAAATTCCGAAACGACAAAAAGAAACTTCTAATGGCCAATAAAGCCGTCTACGTTAGCGAATATCGTTTTTCTAAAACTCGACATACAAATTATTTTATGAATTTCTGACACGTTCAGAAGTTCATCCTGACATTGTGAATTAGTGGCACGAATGAGAAAACGTCTACATTCCGGTAAGAAAACCTTTCCGCCGAGATTTACTAAGTAATTAGCGAGTCTACAAACTCCGCCGGTGGCTGCTGGACCAAAGCGTGTTTTACACGACGCAGCGGTTTGTGAACTTCGGTCACCGTCCCGACCATAGCGAAATTTGCGAGGCTTGCATTCCCGGGAACAGGTAGCGAAGTACACTGGGCTTTTAACAGTGCACTTAGCAAAATGGTGACCTTAAAGAAAAAAAAATGATTCGCCTTTAATTTATGACAATTTTCAGCACCACATCAGCATCTGTCGGCCATTCTGCTTCACTCACTGACTGAGTGATGGTATTTGTTGCTTCGCTGCAAAGCGAATGGCATTGAGGTGCTAAAACTACGAGCATGAGATATTTAAAGTTGCAGTTGCACTAAGACGGGGACTGACGAAAAAAGCTTTTGAATCGTCCATTATTATGCTTGTGCCGATTTACACTGCTACAATGCTAACGAAAACATAACCTCGAATAACTACAAAGTGTAAACGTGAAATTATTACACATTCATTTGTGACAGCCTTTACGATCCAATAAGCCTATCATTCTTTGCAACGGATGAAACAGAGGACTGCACGATGGAACCAAGGGAAGCATTTCGAACCGAACATTTTCAAGTAAGGGTCTCATCGAGAAAATAGACGGGGCGAACAAAAATCTTGTTACGGAAAATTATTTCGTGTGAGAACTATGTAGTTTTATCGTTTACAATTACGTTTTTCATAGAGGGCGCCCATTGCAAAAGCAGCCATTAAGAAATGCACACTGTTTCTGTCGCGTTTGTGCTCGTTCTGTTCTGTCTGTAGTTCTTCGCTTTCGTTGTTCCGTTGCTTTTACGGACAGCAGCAGTTCAGTTGCGGTGGTAGCTGATGCATTCCATTCCAATACAAATTAACTTCTAATGCTCATATGTTAACCAAATGACTGTCTATGAAGTTGCCGCCTTCACTCCTAGCAGCATATGCAAGTTTACTTCAAAAATGACATTAAGTGTCGAAGCAGACGCGTTTTTGCATTTGTCTCAGCCTATCAGGAAGCTTAATGGGCGCACGGGTCATGCGGCAACAGCAAACTGACAAAACAACGCCTACACCAATGTATTTACGTACGTCATATATTTATCTACAAACGAAGGGTACCCCTCAGTTTTTGATCTGCGATCTACTATGGTCTGCGGTGCATGAGCAACGGTCGTAAGCGGTCTTTTCAGCTCGCCTGGGTGGCAGTGCATATATGGGGCGTTAAGGCATAGGCGTAACTTGCGCGAGTGGGCGATTTTACGGCTGTTTGACATTGCGCCGCTTTTACGAATGCTAAGGGTTTGCTTTGGCCATATAATGCAAGTTAAGTGAGCGTTGCATGTGCTCTTGACGCATACGTTCAGACGTCACCAATGGTACCTTCACGCCTGCATAGGTTATCCATCGTAATCGACGTGCATTTATTTTAGAGCCGTTCGTATGTACATTATGGGCATCTACAAGTGCAAGTGCAGTCATACATGCTTGGGTGCACTTTCGGTAGTTTCAACTCAGCAAGGGCGACACAACTTAGCCAGCATAGTCTGTACCAGTATAACTGCTCAAAAACAATTTACGCGGCACCACTCATGGAATTCGGAATGAGTTATGGTGCGTGAAGTAGGCGAGCGAGAAAGATAGTTGGAGAGAATCACCGCTGGTTTGCCAGAAAAGATCAACGGATTTTGAAAATGCTTAATCGAAATGCTAAACAGCTTAACTTGACCGCAATAGTCCTAAGCTCTTTCAAAATTCTCACATTCTCTTTGCAATCCGCGATTTCTCAGGTTTTTTTAAAAGACTTTTTGGTCCTTTTTCGATTTCGATTCATAATTTTTGAATTTTTTAATTTCTGGCAAATTTTGAATTTCAATTTTTCGATTTTGAAAAAATCTCGGTTTCAACACTAATACTTTTCAACGGTTCTTTTTGCAGCAAAAGCACTAAAAGTTTTACGATGGCGCTCTGAAGTACGCCCAGAAAAAAATGACCATAGAATCGACAAGTCTACAAGGAGTTACCACTTTCCCTCGGATTTAACTACTTACCACTTGAACGAAAAAGGAAGCGTTTTTTTGGCAGATTTAATTCATCCGTTGAGTTGGAATGGAATGGGAGACTTCGTTTTCGCAATGGTAAGAAACCTGTACGTGCCAACTGTTCAAGGCACCATATAGTGTTGAGGATATTAATTTTTTGCCTCCTCAAAATGGTTCGAGGCAAAAAACGGCAACTAGTTTCAGTTGTTCGATCTGCGCACTGATCCTATTTATTTCCCAGATGCACAGTTTCCTCTACAAATTGATTGCGATAGCTGGTTAGATAGATGTTGATTTCTAAATAAGAGCATGAAGGGGTCGTTGTTGCTGAATTTTCAGTAATTCTTCCCTGAGATGTCAATTGCATGCTTCTCTCTTACAAAGTCGAATTTGAGACAAACTGATTCAGCTATAAAACTGTAAGTGAAAATTGGCAATCATTCAATGAGTAGTTAAGCAAAAATGTAATTTAATGCTTTCAGAGCATTGCCACTTAGAGATATCCAACAAATGCTCACATTCCTCTTTGTTAGCTGTGTGCATACTCCACTAAGTATACACTTTCGAATACCTATTCAATACTTATTGCTGAGCATTTTCACATAACTCGTAAGCCTCAGAGTGGTCAAAATTAAGATCGAAACTACTGAAGAACTAAAATTATCTAACAGTTCGGTAAGCAAAAAGAACCAAAAATTTTTGAGACAGTGGGAACAAACTGAGCCAGAAGATGTCTTTCTTTCGCGACTTTCGTTACTGCAAAAACTTCACTGCCTTTTCTCATTTCAAACTGATCCCGGTGAGTCGCGTGCACATCGCACTACGGCAGCAATTCTCCTGTAGGTTCGTACTCGAATCCGTAGAACTCAACCGTTTCCTATATTGGTGACCGTAAACCCACTCATAGACAATCACAGCAGCAATCTCAACGAGCTGATACGTTCACTTCGCTAATATATTTATCTATTAAGCTGCTGCAATGATTCAAAATTCAAGAGATGTAAAGTAAGCGACAAACCACCAGCACAAAACACTTCAAATACTTCTCACGAATTAAAAAGTCAAAAAAGTAAGTTTACGACGAATACTTAACAAGATGGAAAATTAAGTCACCTCACAGAATGGGCAAAAGCGCTAAATTATTTGCATGGACATTCACAGAGAGGAAATCGATCAGTACGTTAGCTACGAAACAATACGTAAACGCCATTAACCTTGGCAATACGAAAACTGATGAGGTAATCTACTTGTAAATGGAGTAACAGGAGAAAAAAGATCCTAATGCAGTGATTCAGATTCATTCATAATCTCAAAACTTCTTAGAAAGAGATATGCGAAAAGCCCTCAGAAGTTGAGCGGACGTGTCAGTAATGAACATGAGACATACTAGATAAGTGATGAGGAAACAAAGTTTGATTAACTTTGCGAGAACCCAAACAACAAATTGCCGATGGCAGCTGATGCAGAAAGGAAATGTGAACTGCACAATCGTGCACCAATCTGCACAAATAAGCGCTACAAAAATGCGTTGCTGGGCAGCTGCATTTGTTATGCCGTTGTAATGTTGTTTGGGTTGTCAAGATTTTGTGTCACAGCACTATCGTGCAGTCAAACACAACGCAGCTCGTATCAAGCGATCCGATCGCTCCAAGGATTCATTTCGGTGACATAAATGTTATTTATAAAGAGGAAGATTTGGTGCGATGCGTATGCGAGTGATAGTAGAGAACTTTCAGAAAATGAGCTAAAACAAAAACTCCATATTTGAAGAAAGGCTTTTCATGGCGTCATTCTGAAAAAAAAAGGGTGCATATTCACATGCAAACAATGCCATCTATATGAGTCGGAGTGGGCTCACAGACGTTAGAGGCCGCCTATAAACCGCTTAAAAAGAGCTGATGAACCGCCAATTTTATGGGGATAGCAGCTGGCCGTTTCATGCTAAACTGCGCTTTTAAGCACCAAAGCATGCGAACAGCTCCGACGTAGCAAAAAACCAGGCGATTGCAAATCATAAACAATGACTGTTCAATTCTCATCTCCGATCGCCATCATACGTCTCGCGGCGATCGGAGATGAGAATTGAACTGGCGGCTTTACGTTTTAGAGCAAATATTTCAAAAAGCCGAGCTAATGTCGGACTTCCGCTAGGCGCTAATCTGCTCACTTAACGCATTCGGAGTTTAAAGCGGTTCTGGTTCGTCGCTCTACGACTGGCTAAAAATATTTGGAAGTAAAGACGGGCTCGCTGTTGCTAAAGTGTATACGTGACGATCTTAGATGACGAACTGAAAGCTTTATGGCAGGATGTAAGCGCAATAGTGCAAAACAGTACGATCAGAAGCTCATCTCACAGTGTTACGTCCAAAACTCCCCCTCACGATGATTACCATTTGCATAACCACCACAACCATAACCGCGGTAATTAAAAACGTTAACAGCAACTGCACCTTCCAGAAGAGGTCGTCGCGCTTGCATCCTCGCAGCGAAATTCTGCTCGAGTCAATAATGTACATTTATGCAATTCATCAGTTGCCAAAAACGCGGTATAGAGAGAAAATCGTTTTAAAGTTTATTTTCCTAGTGCTCCATAAGTATCTAAGATTACGGATAGAACCAAGTGCTGAAAAGTTTCAAATGTAAATAAACGGTGTAAACATTTGTCTTAGCAGGAAGGCTGCCGGTGCATATGACGTGCCATTCGCGTTTATTGTCCCTGTCATCCATCTATTTCGGTTTCCCTCTGATGAACCGAAAAGCGAAAATGAGAAGAAGAGAAATTTATTACGCACCCGACTGAATTAAACGAAAGCTTGTGTTAGCAAGGAAAGTTTTAGCGGCACTGGATATGACATGAGGAAGTCCAGCTTTACCGGAGCAAGAGGTGCAAAAGGAACCCAAAAATTTTGCGAAAGGATTGGATCATACCAAAATCACGCCATTCTTGCTTCATTCGCATCCCTAAAATTTCTTTAACGGCCTTTAGTTAACCGACGCAAAAGCCGCATTCAGCGGTCGTTGATAGGAGGACAATCTTTAAGCACTTATGGTTCGGATTCGCGGGCCGAACAAAATGAGCTCGTGGGCTACACACTGCCTGCTGTGAGCAGAATTAATGAAGTATTTAGAAGTGACATATCAAATTGCACAGACTCGTTGTGCTCATCTCATGTGTGCCATCGGTCTTCTGCCAGTGCATCTGCTTTTTGAACAACAGCTTCTTACGTCTCACTCACCAGTTCCGATATTCACGTGAACAAGATAAAGGTCTTGTTTTGAGGGTTCAAACGACTGGAACGGTCGAAGGCAAAGTGATTATCATACAGCTATCACCTGTCACTCACTGAATGCGCTAAGTATGTTTGCTTTAGCGAACTTGTCCTGATTTAGCGAACTTGCAGAGCACATTGCAGCAACGTCCTGTTTATGCGTATTTGTTATATGCTGGCCTACCTGTCTGTCCGATAGCTCAAACTCTGAGGGACAACTGAACCCAAACTAGAGTCACGAAATTTGGTGTATTGGTAAACGCCCCTGAGGTCCACTCCTGTCGCCAACTTGAAAACAATTCCGCAAACTTCTAATAAAATTAGAAATCTGCATTCATTTTCATCGATCGAAATACGTTCTCGACCGGTCGATTTCTAGAAAAGAGAATCCCTGTCCGAAAATTTATGTAGTTTGTGAGCAGCTCATAAAACCAACTCGTATGACAAATGATTCGCTTCAGTGCTTATCTTTTCAGCCCTAGAGCGCATTCCTACTCGTTATCTCCTCTGAAGCCACTGCTCGTAGTTACCGTCAACGCGTGATATCCGGCGGTATTTATTCCGTTGCGCTTTTTGTTCTTTTTCTCTACTATACTACGAAAGTAAACCATTTCGACACTTTTATGAAGCTTGTTCCAGGAGGAGGAACTTTTGAAAGTTCGAACCCTAATAACTTCCACAGACTCGTTTTCTTTTCACTCGAAAAGGTTCAGTTATTGCCTACATTACCTCAGTGCCTCAGCGAAGAAGATTCCGTAATGTTTTCTTTTGAATTCTAACTTCTCCTAGCACGACATCTTTATTGGGTCAACCCTTCCAGACATCGAAAGTCTTAAGTATGGCGAGTATGCTCCTGTTTTCACGGATCCGACTTTAAGACATATTTCTTCACCTCAAAAACGAACAAATCCATTGTTTTTTGTTTTCTGCTTTACGCATTAATTACTAATTACCGTCGCAACAAAATTAATACTGAATATATTATTACATGCTTTATGTCATTGATTAGCGCAATTCAACAATACGGATAATGGTCGTAACACCGCATCAATCTGCAAATACGACGAACCGTATCTGAACGAAAAGTGACGTTGCGACATATGAAAAAGACTATGGATTGTCTCGTTTGTGGTTCACGAGATTTTTAATACAATAGCAGCTTAGGTTTCAGCGGTTCTGTCGATAATTAATCTAAAGCAATAATTTATTTGTCGCACTTTGAACTCCTCATATCGGCCGGAAAAATGTTGAGCTATACGAAGCTTTACATATTTAATATTTGATTGTGTTCATAACGAAACGATGAGAAATTTGTCACAGAATATTCAAAGGTGGATGAATATAAATTGGAAGCATTTCTGTGTCGTGCTTTCGATATCGCGGACAGCTTTGAGCGCTTGGGGGTTTGGTCTTCGTCTTACCATGCGGCGATATTGTTCGAGTTGCATTCTGCTGAAGAGCAATAGGCCAGAATTACTTGGTTGGTTTTCCCATCAAACGTCAGGAATAATATGCATGCACTCCTTGTCTATCCAATTACGTAAAGTGAAAATGAGGCTACTTAAATGAGGACTCCTATCCATCGCTTTATTCGACCGGCTACGTTCACGAAATCGAGTGATTTTGCTCAGACGCTGTGCTTTCTCTATAAGATGAATATCCAAAGAGGGCTGTCACTTATTATTATGAATCTAAAGCGTTGTTTCGGATGATGTCAGACTCAGAAAAAAAACACGCATACTACGCTGATGGTAGCATCCATATCCGCCAAATACATCAACGCAAACGCGAAATGTGTACAGTAAGGAAGTGCGGATCACCGATGAACAACCACTGTCATTGTGAACCATAATCATGCAAACAGTTCTCAGTTACTCTCTTTGTCAATTCCCTTTGCAAAGTTTTGAAACGGCAGGTCACCTGTTATGACTCACAAATGTGTCTCTAATTCATTGCATAGAACAATCATCCCAAATGACTTTTTTTTTTCGAAAAGATTTATCGCCCATTCAATACTTCGCCGAGGGCAACAATTGTGCGCTGTTTGTTCGAATTCGCTCAACGTTGCAGCACTTTACCACCGTGTGGGCGTCAAACATTATATAAATTTAGAAATGATTTTGTTAGTGTAGTTTTGATTACTTAGAAGAGTGAAAAACTACAATATCAAGACTAGTACGTAAAGTAAAAATGAGACCACTTAAACTATAAACATTAAAGGGATCAAGCACCGTTTTCAACCCCACATAATATTCTCTACGTTACGGTATTTAAGATTTCAAAATAACTGAACATAATTCCGACCCCTTCAACTGCCGAAGCGCAGGGAAAATTTGAACAAGCAGCACGCAGCCGCATTTACCAACAGAAGAACGAAATGGAAGAAAGCATCCAAATGCACCTTATCAGCAGAGCAATTGTTGAAAGAATCACAATCACGTGCTCTTGCAAATTTTTATTGTGTAATTGATGCTCTCTGAAAATGCACATGCATTTTCAGCTGTTGGCTGGCAAAAAGCTACTCTTCATAAAGGCTGTTACTATGCAACATTTTACTGCTAGGCATGTTCGGTACGGTCTGAACTAGCAGAAATGATGAGGGAAAACTTAGATCTCTGAGGGAGAGAGTGATGGGAGGGGGGTGGGACGAAGGTGGAAGCAGTTTACAGAAAAATCAGAAAATAGTGTGATAGAGAACCTGTGCTCTGCAACAAGCGACTATTAGTAGAACAAAAATGCAGTATAAAAGCATCGGTTAATTTGTCGATCGGCTCCTAAGTCAGGTGATTGACTTGTCAGATGACCGAGAGAGGAAGCAGGTGGGCGGACAGAGGAAGCAATTTACAGAAGAATCATAGAAAGTATAGCAGAGAATCTTTCCTTTACAACAAGCTACTAATTATGGAGAAAAATGCAGCACAAAAGACACATCGGTTAATTTGTCGATTGGCTTCAACGTCAGGTGGTTCATTTGGTAGATGATGTTCAATACTACTTAGTAGGTGATTGAATCATTATGTGATACGACAGCAGATATGTCACCTGTCTAGTCAAGCAGCTCGCGATATTGAAAACATCGTTTATGATCATCGATTGCGAACGATCTTACCTAGAAGACATTGCTTTCTCTTAGTTTCTTCAATATTCTCGAACACTGCCACAAAAAAAAGAGAAACTAGAAATGAAAAGTTTAAAATGAGCGGCGAATTGAGCTTTTATGAGGAGCGTTTTCAATGACACGAAACGGACAGCCGATAATTACGCAACGAGTAAGATTTCACTGAGGAACGGTGAAATTGTAACCAAGTTAAAGAAGGTACAAATTCGAAACAAAAAGAACAGGAGATCTGGGCGAAAATCACAGGTTCCTTACTGGCATTCGACGATACTTTATGAAATCATTAGGAGAAAAAAAAAAAGAAGTGGAATATATGCAGTATGGAGAAAGGATGAAACTATATACCAAAATAAGGAAATATTTTTTAAGCCAATTTTTAAATCGAGCCTTCTTATAAGTTATTGGGCCTAACCTGTGTTGTTAAGCAATATTTTTTTTAGAAAAGAATTTTTATGGTGCCACACAGTCTTGATACCGCGAAAGCGCATCTTTTATTACGTAATTTTTGTGAAACGAACATTGCACATTCAAAGCTCTCGGATGAAAGTGCCAAAAAAAAGTATCATCAAGAGCGACAGCATAATTTCCACTTGTCATAAAATTGTTGCCATAAAATGAACTGCTGTAAGGCGCACCTTCTGCGAAAAATTTCTATTGAAATAGGCATTCACTGAATATACGATTGAATGCTTCAAATCTAACAATAAAATCAGAAAGCATCTAAGGCAAAATTTAGCAATCAGGGAACTAATGGGACAAAGTAATGCGCAAAGTTTCGGGAAGACGCAAAACAAAAGGAACTACATAAAAGACAATATAGGAAGCCATTAAAACCGCTCAAATAACATCCTAAACTTGTGCAAAATCTTGCCTATGCTCATCGCTAAACAAATCGCTTCAGAAATACTGAAACGAACGCATCATATATGGAAGGCTGATGTGAGTTCCGATCGCTTTGGACACCCAATAACACAATACCGAACGTTACGGAAGTCAACATTGAAAATATTCAGTAGTGAGTGTACTCAGTATTGACAGTATTGAAGCCAATACTCAGTATTGAAAGCAATGCGGTTCAGGAAAAGGTCCACTTTTTGTGAACCATTTTCTCAACGCTCGGCATTATCATGTTGAACATGCACAATGATAGGAAAATGCACTGCATTAATCAATCCATGATAAGGCTTTTATGAATTCTACGTAAGCCTAAGAGAAAAAAATCCGAATATTGAAAAAGAATAAAAACAGTTTACAAACGTAAGCAGAAGAAAATGACTTTTAATGAGAGGAGACAAGAAACTGGTCTATCAACCAATATAGCAATAAATTCGCACACATAGGAAACGCTCCAATGCAGCTATTTAACGATCTAATATGGTTGTCACGAATGAACACAGAAAGTTCACGAGCAGTTATTGTTGCGAAGAGGAAGTTCGATCTGAAGATTACGGAGTCCAACCAACTTCAACGGTCAAATGGTCTGGTTATCAAAGTTAGCTGACTGCAGTAATGCCATTAGTATGATATTATGAAGGCCAAATGCAAACCAGTACAATTGCCTCTACTCGGATCACCTCGGCGTCACAGAATGCAAACAACGATCAAGAAACAAATAACAGTTTCGATCAAATGGTTGCCATTGTGGACAATCCAAAAGATCGTTCAGTGCTCACGCATTCCGAAAACACAACTTTCCTGCAATGCCGAAATTCTCTACTTCTTAAAACGAAATTTCGCAAATCGTATTTCTGAGTTGCAAAATCGTACGAAAGTGAAATCGGTTGCGACGGATGACAAAGACTGTTACTATGCACCGTTCCTCTATTTGTTTCAGGACTTATTGTTTTGTCTGAGGGTCCGAAAGCCGCAAGAGCGAGAGATTCTGTTTGTGTAAAAACAATTCCGTTATATCATCCATCTACTATGCTGTTTACCAGAACGCACTCCAACTATGCGTATTATTCCGACGAGTTAATGCAGCCCGACTTAATGGGATCACCTTATCCAATCGTTTCCGAACGTTTTGATAAATCCAGCATATGACCATACAACTCTGATCGTAGACAAACGCCTCAGTTCATGCCAGCAAGGCTTGTACGCTCAACAATGCATCCAGCATCTAATCCCATCGCGGTCGCCTCACAAAAAACAGATAGTTCTTACCATTTACAACTGCTAGTATACGATAACCGAGCAGCGTGTTCTCTAGCAGTGGCAATAAAATACCTTCTCTGGTCGCATAGTTACAAATGTGAGTTTCGATTCACTTTCTACATTTTCAGAAAGCATATGCTTCGTACAATGTGTGAGCTTACGTTGTGATATTTTTGCAGTTTCTTATCAATTTTTAAAACGATACAAATACTCTTGTACACAAACGGTGCGAGAAAGAACTGCGAGGATAATACGGAAAGAGTGGGACGATACAACGAAAATAGTACTTTCGCATATTGAATTTTCTCTCCTCTTTATTTTAACGCCGTTTTTTTTTCCCGTTGTTTATTGCTCTGTTAAGCTTACGCAAGCTTATCGTCCATTAAGTTTAGCAGAAAGCGGAGCAGATGCTTTTCCTTATTCTACACAACGCTTCTCAACAATAACTCCAAGACCAGAGAGCTTAAACCGCTTAGCCAAATTAGTCTGTGGCGGCACTGGAAACGGTGAATTGTTGGATAACCCAGATCATCGCATAGGCGCACATGATATTTGTAAATCAAAACTGATCTTTCTACGTCACAGTTACGGCTAAGAAAATGCTCGAAAAAAATGATAAAGTCACAGAAAAGCATTTCTAATTATAGAGCTGCTACAAGAAACTGTAATTCCCGAACCGTATGCCAGTGCAGTGCAACTTTTTTGCAAGGAAACTTGCATGAAAAATGTCGTTCACTATAATCAGATTCTTCCATAGAAGAGCTGTTGTTCCGCTAAAAAATAAAGAGAAAGCAACAACAACAACAACAATTAAATGCTACATATCATTGCGTAGTCAATGAGACGATGAAAATTTGCCCTCCAATAAAGCCCTTTTCGATGCCGAATAAGGAAGGAGGTCGTTGGGGTAGCTGTTATTGAATTTTTAACTGTTGTAGCAATTACTCAATGCTTGTAAAGTAACGGAGAAGGAAGTAACAATGAAGATTATTCGAAAAAAAACAGAAAGAAACGCTGATGAACGAAAAAGAGTACGAGCAATTGTTATGTGCTTGAGTGCGAATCAGTACAGTTATGTGATAATCAGCTGCTTGAGTGCTTATTGTGAATGAGCTAAGTAGAATCATTTCATCGGGATGCATTTAACATATCCAGCGATAGCTGCACGTGCTATGAGAAGAATTAAAAATAGGAAAAAATTAACTCGACAAGAAACTGTAATTCCAGTTAGGTGGTGATTATCAGTTAGGTGGTGATTGCAGGTTGCACTGCATTTGTGCGAATTGCAGAAGTTGATAAGTTTAATGGGTTCGCTCAAATGACGCATAATAACTGAAAAGAAACGATGACAAGATCAACTAAGAAAAGTTAACTTTATAAAAAGCAACGTAGTCTGCTTTCTTTAGCATAAAACTGCCGATTTTTATTGGCTCTACTGTTCTACTATATATAGTTCGCCTCGACTATGCAAATCAAAGCTGGTGCCTATAGAACCGAATTTGTCTCAAAATTCATGTGGTAAGTTGCTCATCCCTGCTGAAGCCAATGCGCAACTGCATGAGCAAAAATGCATGCTCGAATACAAATCCCAGCAAATCTGAACTTACATGGTGCACTGAGCTATTCATCTGAAAGTCCATTACGAAAACTTTTGGAGAAATACAGCAGTTGTGCAGCGATAATGATTGCTGCTTTTTTCCACATGGCTTATCATTGTGATCACTGAAGCGATTAAGGGACATTTATAGGGAGACGACATTAAGAGTTTGGCAATAAAGTTGTGAGCTATCTTTGCACTGCTGCACTGGATAGAAGTTTTCACTGATCTTAACAGGCGTTATCAGTTAGGTGGTGATTGCAATACCATTTCGATGTTGGCTTGACCCTTGCCGCGACTTTCATTTAGATGAAAACGATACGCTTGTGCTAAGCTCTCCCGATTCATGGGCACTTCCAAGGCAAAGACAAAACGAAGAAGATCATTCGAAAGCAATTTATGCAAGCAATTCGACTGTAAATCTGCAGCGGATATCATCTTGAAGTGTGCCACTGGAAGTAACACTGTTCTCGCAAGCGTTAGAAAGTAAAACAGCCACTACACTTCATCGAAACGATATGCGATTGTTGACGGCCGAGACATTTAATCCGCTACAATGTTGAAGTTATGCGATGACGTTTTCCACTTTTTCGAGATTTTCGATGCACATGAAAGAGAAACATCTATTGAAGATTCTCTTTCCTGCAAATCGAACCGTCGAAAAGGCAATCTGACAGGCTCAAAATGCATGCAAAGTTTTACTCTCTTCAGCGAAGTATAACTTTCCCAGTGAGCGATGGATCACTATGAAGTCGAGCATAAGAAGTTAATCTAGGGTTCAGATCAAACACCGAGTTTCATAAATCTAGTGGCGGTGAACTTCGATTTAAGATTACTCGAAAAAGGTAGAGGGGTCCACGTGCATGGACGCATAATTGTAAGCACAGATATGACATCGCCGTGATGCTCTTTGCGAATTGCAAACTTGCAAGAGTTCAGCAAAAAAGTTGATACAACCTTGAGTAGACATTATAATAGGAGATTAGCGGTGAAAAAAGTATTTTTTGGGATTCTTCGTTAAGAATAATGCCACTCGAATGCGGTTACGAATGAAATCCGCAGAATTTACAAGAAAATCTCTTTTGATTGTTACTTAAGACTCGTGCGCTCCTAAACATATCACGATATTTGTTAAGTGGAGCAGTCCGATGGGCCATGCTCAGAACGTGTTTTTTATCTGTAATACTCAATCCTTAGCACTGCTTCTGCAGCAGGACAAAGAGTGAAGAGGTGGGAAGGGGGAAACAGAAATACTATGAGCATTAAAATATGAGAAGTTTAACCATTAATCGGTTGTGGATCAGATACACAATGGAGTGTTTCGTTGTTGAGATGCACATAATGTTCGGCGTACTTGTTAGCTAGTGAAGGGGGAAGATGGATGGCAAGAAGCTGATGATCAATGAGTTGTGTTTAAAAAAGGACAGGCGTCGTAGATCGAAAAACATCTTTCAAAGCATGCTGGCACTTTGACGTCTTGTTCAAATGGTAACAGCTCTATATGATGACAAGAAAATATCAACAAACACTGCTGTCCCAAATATAACGACGAAGGAAGAAACGTGAAGTGGATGAGAACTAATTGAGGACTCTGGAGAATAAAAGAAACAGAGAAAGCATTGAGCACGACAAAAATTATCCTTTCATGTTTTCTAAAATTACTTTTTTTGGAAGGAGTTTTAATAGCGACCATTCATTGCGTACATTTTTCATGCGATTATTTGGAACTCTTTTTTGCGCTGTAATTGTGACTAACTTTGCACAGCCTTTTGCCAAAGTAAACATTTTTGTGTGCTTCGGCTACTTTGGTGACCAGCTGCCCTCATTTATTAACTAAAGTTATATCAAAGTATAAGAAGCCATTTGAATGCACAGCCATACTATTGCGCGTCTACGAAACAAGGAAGAAATTTTAATTTCAAATTCAATCATTTCTTTAAGCAACGGTGACGGCCTTCCTCCATTTCCATCGAAAAACAAAAAGAAAGCCATCAGTTACCTCCAATTTGTATGAAACATGGCGACAGAAGGTCATTCACGAATAATCGATGAAAGCACCGCAATGAAACCGCTGAAAATTAAGGATTTCAATAGGAAGGGCAACTTAAAGACTTCAGCTAGCAGAACCAAGTTTAGCTAAATGTTTGCGAAGTTTGGCCGTTGAAGAAAATTCATCGTAGAGCTGTTCTGAAGTGACCGATAGCAATATTCTTTCTGTACATGTCTGCTTATTGTTCTTCTCATTGTTTTAAAACAATACTTCATCTTCTAAGCATTTTGCACACATGAAGCGTTCGCTGATATGGATTTCGGGTGTTACTGATGGTTTTTTAAGGGATGGGTTGGATTAGGTTTAACAAATTAGCGTTATATTCACATTCATTGAACAGCCTTGTCAAATATTGTTTGATGTTGTCGACGAGCAAATTGTGATGTGTTCGGGAGCGCGATGGAATTTGTTAATTTCGGCATCGATAATCGTCGAAATATATTTCTCATAACTGATTCAACTTTTCCGTTTTCATTTCGTCATCTCGTTTTGCATTTTTTAAAATGAGGCGGTAAGCAGAAAGTGCTGTGGCTTTAAAGTGCGCTATATAACGAATCGTTGTTCTATGACTGTTGCTGGCAATGTAATGAAATGTTTAACGAAACGAGCTGATGGGAGGGAAGTCTAAAAATATCCGCACTATCATTTCAAAACCCCAATTGATGACAAGTTTATCCCCTAAAGAACAAGCTCTGAATCTCGAATGCTATTTTCAGAGCGACGACTGAACACTGGTCGCCCCAGTTTATTCCACCATGCGGAGTGTTCGCTTCGTATAACAAAAATGGGATTGCCTAACATAACAGCTCAGAGCTTTGAGGACCACCCTTAGCGACCGATGATTTTTTAAATTATGGTGGCTGTTACTTACTGAGGTAAGACATTGAGGACAATGAACTCATTGCCGGGTAAAATTGAGCGATTGTGTGCATGAAGCAAACGAAATTGTTGGTTATATTTTAATAACAGTTCGCTTGTCCAGTATCCGTTCATCCAAGGGCTTTCAAGCGTCGTGACGATATTTTGACTCAGCGATGGGCTAATAAAAAGCTCTGAAAAGAATGGTGGAAGCGGTGTATATGACCGTTAGAGCAAAGCACACCGAAATTTCAAGGGATTTATAAATATTTTCTTTGTCAGTATTCACGACGAGTGAATACCGCAATTATGTGCGTTGTTGCAACGATTTTGAAGTGCTTTCGAGTTGGCAGATTTTGAACCACTTTTGAGTATACTAATATATATGATGTAACGTAAAAAGTAAATATTGGATAATGTAAAAAATAAATATCAGCGTAATTTATCTGACTATGCCGACCTGACAGTGCTGACCGGCGTAATGAGCCTGCTGCTTTTCTTAAAAGTATAGGTGGACAAGTGCGACACATATGACCGCATACATGTCGCATACTTCATTTTGTCAAGGCCAATGAAACAGATAAGGCATGTTGAATGGAAAAAGAGATTGAAAAAGCAGGGAAACGCTGATAAAATAGCACCTAAAAACAAACGAGAACAAGTTTTGAGCGCTAACAGGGAATGCTAAATAGAGAAAATGACGAAAAAAGTGCGCATACACGCATAAACAAAAGAACTGGCCCAGCAGGTCCACATGTGCTTACGAGAAGGAGAGAAGTGCCAATTTTAGTGAATAATGTCCACCACAGAATGAACACTGTAGGCAAGTGACTGGTTTTGCTGCGGTGCAGAAATGTGTAACCCAGTTCAGTGAGTTTGTCACTTAGTTCATCTTTTTAGAGTAAAATTAACTAATGGCCCTTCCGAGCAGCTCTTGGTAGCGATTCTCAAAATTATAGAACATTGATCAAAATGATAGTAAGATTTAAGAGCGATGGTGGTGAAGAATATGACGCTGATATGACGCGCTGGTATGACTTCTTTTCATGGAAATATTTGCCTTTTCTCTCTCCTCTGACCTCCACCCCCCCCCCCCCCCCCAATGATAGTAAGAGAGCGATGGTGGTGAAGAATATGACGCTGATATGACGCGCTGGTATGACTTCTTTTCATGGAAATATTTGCCTTTTCTCTCCTCTCTGACCTCCACCCCCCCCCCCCCCCCAAAAAAAAACCTGTTTT
>JPKZ01001765.1:183195-201127 GCA_000803305.1 Toxocara canis
CCCATCCAGTATCGAAAACAATAAAATCTCTGCTCTAATGCCTTAAAAATTGACAAATATAAAAGCTGTTTTAATCTAACTCATCCGACCGACCGCACAATGCGAATCGCTAATGAATACTTATTCTGGAATTTGCAGCGTCGAGTCGTTCGAGTTTTCTGGAATTGATCGGATTGAAAAAGAGAAAGGAACGTGATGAGTGTTCCAAGCGAGAGTTGCCACCCGCAAGAACAGCCATCAAAAAGAGAAAACGCAAAATCAGCGAAAGTGATTCGGTGCAATCGTCAGGCGAGAATTCACAGAAAATCGGTAATAATGTTTTTCTTAGTGAAATGATTTTTATCCGCTGACGTCTTACCTGCTATCAAGTGACTGTGCATGAGTGACCATAATTTATTATAGATATCGGCCCATAAGGAAGCAATTACCTGCCGCCGCTGCCACTCATCCATCCCGTGTCAGGAATTTGAAAAATGTTTTCTGGGCTACCTTTGAAATAGGGGATTCGTGTTCCTGAATATCCTCATATTCTGCAATGGTCACTTCTTCTTCATCGGAATAAGTTCAGGAGTCGAAACCACAGCGGAGTCACTATGAAACTGGAAGCCTGATCCAGATTCTCCAAAAGTTTGGGAATGGGCTGGCGTTGCAGTCAAGTTATGGCAGTAGCCAGGACTGACGACGAGGTCAATTAATCGTGGAGGTCGAAACCGGAGCTAGGGCCGTTTTGTGGCAAAAACGGAAGCGGGAGCTTGAGCTGAAGCCAAATTTTTCGACGACCGCAGCTGAAGCTAGAGCAGTTTTGTATCACAATATCAAGTTGGCTTATCGCCTAATCCGGAGCCGGAGCTGGGGGCTCTGTCTTCTCCAGAATTCGAGACCAATCCAAGCCAATTGGATCACATTATATTTTACATTTACATTAATAGTCAAGTCTGTTTACATGCCTTAAGTGTTTTTTTTTCGCGGTAGTCTGCAAATGATTAGGTTGCTACAGTCAAAATCGCCGTTTTACTCTATCGTTTTGCTCGAGCCCGTTCTATTTACTTTTTGCCGAATGGTAATAATGCATGCTCTTAAAGATGATGTTTGACCTTTCTAACAATCTCGATCATCTCATATTTCTACCAGTTTTGTTGCGATTTTCTTTCGCATTTATGCACGACTAATTTTTTCGAAATTCGCAAGCAAGCTTCAGTTGGACGCTTGCGCCAAGTCGAGCTGAGATTTTACTTCGTTTATTATCTTTAATTTCATAATTGAGAATACTCCTCAGCGGTTAAACTCGTCATAAGAGCTTTGAATTCCCTTAATTGATTGAAATGTTTGCTTGAAAAATAAGCTTAAGAAACGTATTAAACAATTCGCTTTCTTTTCTGTCCTTCTCTGAAATGCGTATTTTTGTATGTGCAATTAAACGGTTTTAAGTTCTAAAAACATTTCTGAACGCATTTGTATGATATTTCTAAAACTGATAGAAAGTTGATGGCCAATACGATTCTTTAATCTCTTTCAAATAGTACCAAAGAACTTTCGGTCACTTCTTTTACGCGATTCATTTAGAGGAATCAAAGAACTTATGTTATTCAGCTTTTATGCGAGTTTCTCGTTATTCAGCTTCTCGAGCGTTACAGTTCTCGAGTTTCCCCACAGCAATAAATCCTAGTGTGTTTGTAGTGTACGGCGTGTGCGTGTGGCGTGTGTTTGTGGTGTGTGGTGCGTGTGATGTGGTGTCCGTGGTGTGGTGTATGTGTGTGGCGTGTGTGTAGTGCGTTTGGTGTGTGTGTCTGTGTGTGTAGTGTGTGCGTGGCGTGCGTGTGTGGTGCGTGGGTGGTGTGTGTGTAGTGTGTTGTGTGCGGTGTGTGATGTGTGTGTGTGCGTATGTGTGTGTGTTTGTGTGTATGTGTGTGATGTGTATGTGTGGTGTGTGTGTGGTATGTGGATGTATGTATATATGTATGTATGTGTGTGGTGTTTTTATATGTGTGTGTGTTTCGCCTGTCCAATAGCTTCATTCGCAAAGCAGAAATGCTGCTGCGACGAAGTTTCTCAAACTTAGGATGCGGCTTTGCAAGCAATCCTAAACGAAAGTTTTGGTTATGACTCACGAGCTTCTGGGTGAGTTATGATACTCCGAACACACTCTACCAGAACAGCAATTGAGACGACCAGTTGGCTTTAAGTTCAATTCCTGAATCTTGATTACGGTTCATAAAATAAAAACTTTCAAACTGCACCACGTGTTAAACGCAACTTGGAATACGATTTCTTCGATAACAAATGAGAAATTTTGAGGGAAGAGCGCGAAATTTTCTAAAAAAAATGGCTGTTCTAACTGCTGAGAGATCGTAGAATCGATCGAGCGTTACAGTTCTATCGTGTGCGTCAAAAGCAACACTTTGATAGCCTTTTGAGCAAAAAATATTTCTTGCATTGCCTAGCGTTCTTCATTATGTTTTTTAATCTGTTAGTCCATTACGAATGAGACTGTGGAAAGCGCACATCGTCGATTCCCATCGCAGCACTTGCAAACTTTTCAGAATTTAACACACAAAAAGAACTAAGCTCCATTATTAAAATATGGGGAGGAAACTTTGTTGTATCAGTATGATAAGCGTTTTCAGCATCACTTCGGAGAGTTCTTTTTTCATTTTCAGAATTTTTAGCGTAAAATCTCTACAAAATTATAAACAGCAGAGGGGCACTACATAGCCAGATACTTTAACTGCTTATCTGATAATCAAACGCCAAAGTGTGCCGTTGCAGAGAAGCGCATACCACCTTTGGCACACAACAAAGCGCCAGCATGTGTTCAGCAGGAGGCCGGTGAACAATTTAAAAAGTCTCTTCTGCAGACGCCAAAACAGTACCGGCCAATGCGACATGTTAGTTTTTGCTCCTTTTTATTTCTGTTTGATTTGCATGAAAGATAATATTATATGTCTGAGGTAGACCCTTATTATACTGTTCGTCTCTGTCTTCATCAGCGAACCAAATGATAAACAAGTTTTAACGCGTTTAGGATGGTCACAAACGGAGCTACAGTTGTGCAGTGCACGTTAATGAAAAGACTGTTCCGCCTCCCCACCTCACAACCACTTCCTCTCCTCCCCCTCCTCCCCGCCCCACACGAACATCTTCAGAAGCCGGCCAAGGCGCCAGATGGTTGTTCATGAAATGATTTCAGTAAGATGATACTGATATTTCGTCAAGTTTCATTTGCAGCACGGCTTTCCTCCCAAATCTTGGACCATCGAAATACACCGTTTTTTTAGTGGCTCCCTTATTTGGGATATTTAATTCCTCCTTTCCAAATCAGTGTCTTCTCGTATCATAATTTATCACAAGGAAGCGAATACGATGCAAATAATTCCAGAGTCGCACGTCTCCTCGCTATTTCGATGAAAGTGATGAGGAAGAATGTGGAGATTCGCCTCGCCCGCAGGCTACGGCACATTTTCTCGGGCTCGCTTGATTTGGGATATTTAATTCCTCCTTTCCAAATCAGTGTCTTCTCGTATCATAATTTATCACAAGGAAGCGAATACGATGCAAATAATTCCAGAGTCGCACGTCTCCTCGCTATTTCGATGAAAGTGATGAGGAAGAATGTGGAGATTCGCCTCGCCCGCAGGCTACGGCACATTTTCTCGAACCGGGTAACAAGTGGCTGATTCCAAACATACATAGGCATTCATCTTCTCCTCCTTCCAACCCAGTTTGTTGAATTATTCGAATTTGGGCTAACTTCTGCGGACATGAATTCTTCAGCCTTATTTTGCAATATTCTGTTTTTGAAAACAAACTTATGTGGGTCATAATTTTGGACCAAATGAATGGGAATTCGTGCTAAGCGCCCAACATGATAGAAGCTTTGACGGCTCATCAAATTGACTGGTTTCGTAAATTGCTCTCAAATAGAGGAAATTCAAATTTTATTCGGCTTGTTCCTTCATACAAATCTATTAAACAGTCGTTTTTCCGCGACCTGACTGCTCGACTCTGCAATTCGACCGATTATAAAAGGCGTGCCGTTTTTTGCTCCATTTAAGGATGTATGAATTCAGTCGGCGCGCATGAATAGGTTTGAAATTAGGGATAGTGGGTGCTATAAGGTGTAGGTTATATCTGCCAAACTAACTAGTTTAGCTTCTGTGGTTCCCGAGTTGAAACTGCCGCAGAGCCACGTGAAGAAGGCTTTTCAGTGGCCGCCGAAGGTACCGAAAATTTTGCTTTCTGGATGATTTCTCTTAACTTTTAAGTTTTTACCTGTTTTATGTTCAAGACGGCCCGCCGGCTACTGGCCGATCCTCCAGAATTCTGAAATTCTCGAGTGACCACTCTTTTCAACTGTGGCAACGCAAGGGGGAGGGGTGGGGGGAGGGTAGGAGTGTACCGTGAAGAGAAGTGGAAATGCACGTGTATGATCGAAACTACAAAATGCGTGGTCAACAAACCTCAAACTCCCGGCTTGTTGAAAGTGCAATGAAAATATGAACTGTTAGTTTTTTTCAGCGCTGAACTTAGCTTTTTTCTCAGAACTGCTTCCTTAGAGCTATAACTTTTCCAATTTTTTATTTTTCACCTGACGTGGCAAATGAGACTCAATATTTTAACGAAGGCCGTTTATGCCTATGAAACTGCGCGATCAGTGATCAGTGCAGCTGATATAATGCGGGCTATCTATCACACGCCAATGTTTTTTGTGTCAACTGCACTTCATCCAGTCAACCATTGCAACACGCGTAGTGATCGGAAATTGCGTCTTCAACCGCATCATATTAACGGCTGTATTTTAAATTTGCGGGCATGCGAATTCTTATAATCATAAAAGCAAACTGTATGACATTGTCAAATGAATACTCTTTGCAGAAGGAATGTGGAATCGGGCCCAAGCACGTGCCTTACGTGATGATAACGAAGTGATTCGAAATGAGCTAATGATGATTCGAACCCGCAATAATCGGCTTATCGATCAGCTGCGAGAAAAGTCGATGGAACACTCCAAGTTGACCGCTCAAATGACTACCCTTCAAAAACAGGTGTTGATTCACTAAGTTTTAGAAAGGCATCTAAAAGCAACTTCAGCAAGACGACCTAAATATGTAAGAATATTCCACAGCGATGGAGATAAAATGAAAAAGAGGCTATTCGATTTTATTTCATTTGTGGGCATTCACGAACAAAATTCAATCCTCTTCATGAAACCCTCATAGGTTTGTCAGTAAATATTTCTGTTGTGTTGCCTATGAATTTCGAGCGGAGCTTCAATTTTGTTGGCTTCTTCTCGTCTGTGAATTACCATTATCCCTGGCAGAGCACATCTAAAAACTACATGGACATTTCTTGTCGTCTATGCTAAAAACCAATCTAGCTGTATTTTATGTGCGGTGTTTCTTGAGGTATAAGTCTTGTCAAAGGTAATTGTTTTTGGGGAATACTTTAGTTGTGATTTAGCATTGGTGGAGCAGAACAGCTTACTATTTTTTTCACTATTTCGTTTAGTTAAGCAATGTAGTCCGTCTTTCTCATAAGTATCATGAGCTTTCATGCATGACAAATTCCGAACCAGGTCACCGAGCTGGGACGATAAACGGTTTTCGTATTCTCCGTTCAAACCACATAATCGCTCTACGAATGCTCGAAAATGAGATTAAGGCTCAAAATAAGTACAATATTGACAGTGTGCCGTTGATAACCTGCTCTCATTTTCCGAAAGCTTTCATGCTTCTTACCTCAAATACGTCTATTCCACGTTTAAAGATTTATGTTCATGGCTATTTTCTATTCGCATGATAAGTTGCAGTAGATAGCAACGCTGTGTAAAATTTCGGTTCGGCTAAGTGAATGTGAAGGCAGTTAGTTATTAGGCTGATCTCTTTCCTCTAAATAATCTCCTACGTGCAAGAACTCGTTCAAAATAGTGCAGAGTATCCCTCGTTTTTTAATGAATCCTTCTAGTGTCACAAATTATGCTTGCCCGATTCCGTCACGGCATTACTTGTGTTTCATTGGTTAAAAACACCATGCAGGCCAACATCCAAACATAGACAGCATACGCCATACAAACAGACATGCTGCTTCTGTGGTAACACGCTTTTGCTTTAGTGCACAATCCAACGAAAGCTCGAATAATAGCGTTCCTTTTTACAAATATTTCGTCGGTTTATTCTGCTGCAGTACATCCCATGACTCCACCAATTCGAACATTGCTCGCTTTGAATAGGCGAACGTTCCCGCGCATCGAACGTGTTCAACCACATAAGGTTTCAGTTGGAGTCACTGCAAAATAGATGCCAGTTGAATGCCGAATTGGAACGGCTTTCGTTAACCGAACGTCTCATTGCGGGTCCATCGACGGTGATGAGCGCCGTTGAGGAGAAATTACGCCATTTTGAAGAGGATTTACAAAGTGCCAAATCGGAGGCACTGAGGAATCAACAAGCGGTAATTTGTTTCGCCAGTCGCACTCCCATTGCACTCTGTCCGAAAAATTCGAGAACACTTTTTTAATGCGCACAATATATTTTCTTACACTTCACTGCCGTACTTTCTCGCTCGATTTCGCGAACGAAACTAAACCAAAGGTGGTTAACTGACGCTACAAGCTGTACTAGTGAGTGCGAAATTGGTTTGTCGTAATGCATTCATTTAACTTAATCACCATATAAATTATTATTACAGTTGCCTGACCTGCATCACGCCAATTAAGTTAAGCTAAATTAAGTTTTCGCAACTGGAAAAAATCACAAAATTGTTAAAAAACGAGATGAAAGGAGGCCTACTTCTGTTGAATCACTTGCGTCAGTTGCGATCATTTCGATGACAGAGTTATTGTAAGTGTGAAATGGAATTTGCAAGTGTGCAGCATATATATATATATACATATATATATATATATATATATGTATATATATGTATACATTAGACTGACCTCAAAAAGCCGTTTCGTTGAACAGAGGCTAATTTTTCCAGGCAATAAACTCTTCGTTGCGGGAGCAAACTGCATATCAAACATGCCTTGAACAAGTGGAACGCCTACAACGAGAGAATTTCTCTCTTTTGCAGCTTCGAGCATCAGGTTTCTTTTTAGGAGTGTTTTGCACTGGAGTGTTTTGATCATTCGCGAGCTTGTGTACTAGACTGACCTCAAAAATTGTCAGGCATCTAGTTTTATAGATGCGCTATGTGCATATAATCTGAGTGAGTTGAACTGCAAAATCAACGAGGGATCAGCAACATACATTTCTGAATATGAGACTCTCATGTAAAGTTCGTTCAGAAGAACACTGAGAGAAATCCCCCGAATGATTGCCTTTTTGACTTTTTTTTTCTTTCATTACCCCTCATAGGCAATTTATTGAACTTTTTCTGGTAACAAACAGTTTACTGTCTGAGAAAGGTATAACGAAATACCGTATCTCAAAATAAGTCGGCGAGTGTGTCGTATGTATTTCATATATTTTTCAGCCGTATTCTTACAGTCAGTTCCCAATTGTGATTAACTTTTTGTGTGGAACGGCGGAATTTTCCATTAAAATTTTCGAAGTTTTTTCCTTACAAACCTGTTCATGTTGAGTTAACGCTGTTGCGAGAGTATCGTAATAAAAAGGACGAGAAGTTACGTCAGCAGTCGGGATCTGTTTCACTAAAAAAAATGTTGCGAAATATGTGTGTGCCTAACGACTAAGTTAGGCACACACATATTTCGTTGGTAAATTGATTAGTGTCAAATGCCAAATCGACCGCAGCCGATCAATTTGTCTTGTTGAGCGAATCGCTGATGTCGAGTTTTAAATGCAGATTTGGCATCGCACGATAAGCACGTTCGACAGCTGCTCGAGATGATGCCCTCTTATGACGCTCTCTACTCGTTCACTATGGGCATCGTTCGCAAGGTGAAACCTCGCTTCGCATGTATTTGTTAACTCAAAACATCCGTTTAAGATGCTCTGGTAGCATAACGCGAACCCATGCGACTAGCAATCTGATTATTGGTTGAGGAGACAATTTCGGGAACCGGTATGATAGGCCGAATAAAGCGTGACCGAATGATTCCATGTTGAGTATGGTTAACATGGCGGTAACCCTGCTGACTGTCGCAGTATAACAGGAAAAAACAGCCGCCGTGAGCATAATTTTCGAGCACAAAATCCCGCATGTGATCATGCTTCTGTGTAATCATGTAACTCGATAAAAAACAAAAACTTATAGCGCTGAAGCTGCCTGACAGAGCGGATAGTGCCGAAGAAGACTGACACAGTAGCAGTGCAAAAGTATGCAGCTTTGCATTTCTTTCATTAATTGAACCACAAAAACGTCCAGCAACCTCGTGATTTTCATGCTTGCTGAAGAACTCGGAAACAGTGAGAATTCTCGAAAACGGAATGAGCGCATTCCATGCAATGTAGCTGATAGTTTGAGCACGTTTCCTACTACAAATCATCCGCGTGTAAAAGAGTAGGTACTTGCTTTTTGGGGTGGGGAGGAAGGGAGGAAAGGGGAAAGAAGACGGATGAGCTACGGTCGAATTGCTATAATTATACTGTTTGAAACCTCGATAACGATGGCGTGCATTTAGAGCTGCGGAAATGTTATCGTTTCATATTTTATAGTAAGGTTATCTTTTCAGATTTTATAGTCAACTTTTCTGCATCAGTTCCTTGCTGTCAGCAAAGTTCAACTCTTCACATAAATCAGACAGCAAAAATGAACGTATTGATAAACGTCTAGCTAAACTTATTGAATAATCGCTCGCTTTCAGCTAAGTCAACTTCGAACTTCATTCATCGATAAGGCAGCGCATGCAAGTCGCGCTGATCTTGAGTTGCTGCAAACACAATCTTCTTTGTTGATCACACATGCACAAGTAAGTGACAAGACTGAGTTCTCTGTGTTGATGACGCAAGCTGTGAGCTGGCTACTAGGATGACCCCTATTTGGATCATGGATGCATTGGCAAGAGGACAGAATAGATCATTTCTGTTGAAAAATCATCTACTAGACTCACTCCTCTACACAATCACGTATGGGCCACTCGGCTTATTCCTCTCTGTTGACAATGTACGCCACAAGTAAGCATCTGGATGTGGTCCAACCTTGATCACATTATAGTATTACCTAGAAACCGATCAAGAGACGCTCCACTTCAGCGAATCGCAGTAGCGTCCCGTTAAACACGAAGGAATTGGGTGTGTAATGTATTTCGCTGTTTAGTATGGGAATATCTGGCTTATTCAGTAGGAAATATATACAAAGTTGTTACATCGTTTAGCTTACTTAGAGTGGTTGTCAGTAAAATGAATCAGGAGGATGTTGCACCTGACTTGCAAACATTGTACATTACACCAGAGCTTTTCATTTGTGAGTTTTTTTTTCATTCAGATTGAGCGTATGAGACTACAACTTTGCGCGACGTCCCATAAGCATCTTCCGAGACCCGTATCTTACCATGGCGAAGATCTTCTTGAACGAATGGTAATTTAAAATAATGTTTGCTTATTTTTGCCAACAGAAACACCAATAGAATCATTTTATAAGGGTAAGAGCATAATTCTGATGCTGCTTCATAAACACAAATATCGTCCTCTCGAGTTTCGTTACATTAAAGGAGTTGTGACCTTTTAAAAATTACCATTTTTGACTGCTCTTCATTGCCAACCACTTTGATGCTCTCGTGGATATTAACTGTGAGAGAGTTTTTGATCGCTTTCATTTTGAGAAATAATTAATACTTAAAAAAATAATTCATATATCTTATATGGCATAGTTTTCTTAGTTGTTGTATAATTCATATATTAAGCAAATGGCCGAATAAGTTGGGAAGACACTCATCAAAATTGTATACGGGTTTCATTGATTCTTTCTTATTGGTTTTCCTTCATTTTTCCATGCGATTTCATTTAGCCGTTCACGTTATAGAAGTTCAATGCTATGCAAACACTAACTAAAAGTAGCCATTCCAATTCTAGGTCAAGCCAAAGCTGAATTTCTTGCTACCATTCAAACTTCACGGCCAACGAGTAGACAAGCATCGACGATCCGAAACAACGAATATGGAATCGGAAGTGGAAATGAATGAACAAAATATCGAGACCGAATTCCTTAGGCTATTCGATTATGCAAGATGTACGACATATATTCTCCTTAAATGCAGCACTGTACTTTGCTCCACATTCACGGAACGGGCAACTAGTATTTGTATTCAACCACAATTTTATAGCGTTCTAAATACTATTTTGAACAGTGCATTCAGCCAACAGCTGCAGCGCACTCTTCCTTCGATTCTAAATACTCTTTAGTAAACAGTAACGTCCTAAGCGCCTCAATAAGGCGGAACGGGCAACTAGTATTTATATTCATCCACAATAAGTTCTTGCGTCGATGGAGAAGGAAATTACTAAAGAATGATTGCTAAGCGGACTTAGTAAATAAAGATTACTAAGCGGACTTTAAACTGTTTTTTGAGATCAGACATAAATCGTAACTGCTATGGAATGTGATGATCATTGTGGGTGGCGTCTTAGTATGTCTGCAGTAGTTGTTTGCTTTCCATGGGTATCGCAAAGGCTGTAAAAAATTTATATGATCCCGCACCCACCAATAATTTCAAGAGCCGGAACTTATGAGACGAATTATAGAATCACCATATGATACCCGCGGCTTATTATAATATCCTGCTGCACTGCCCTTGTGATCCAAGAATATCAACAAATGGCGTAGGCAGAAATTTTCTGGAGTGGAGGATGAAATAGAGATGCGGGTGATAGACTTGTCTATTTTCATGTATTTTTATGGATTTTTTCAGCTGTTAGCTTAAGCATTGAAAGGGAGGACTAGTTGAACCGGTTCCGAAGATGCTAATATTTCCATTTCCTTATGTGAATTTCCTCGAGATTAAGCTTTTCTAAAGCCAGCTTGCTGAAAGGGTTGATGCGTCCCCTCTTTTTATTTGCATTCGAAGCGCGGTATATACGGCTAGATCAAATCCATTGCTATTAGCATATGAAGACAACAACAGTTGATTACATGAAGCAAATGTCATACTACTGCAAGTCATACCACTTCACGATCAGACCGAGTGATGAAAGAACTTATTTCTCAAAATAAAGAACTCTTTATCATAGAAGGGGTTAGGTTGGAGACTGGCGGCTTCAGCTGAAAGGCGCTCGAAGACAATACAAGAGCACCGCTGTGAACACTTAGCTCGTTCGTTTATTTATTCTCAAATGAAGTCTTTTTTTCAGCATTCGAGGGAAAAATTTTTTAAGCGACAAAAAATTGTCTACTGTCTCTCTCATTAAGCATATTTCATGCAATGAGGTTTAAAAGCCAATTTTCCCTAAAACGCCATAACACTCTGTTGGATCATGTTTCTTCATAGTTCCTCCATGGTACTCATCTTTCTATTTATATTCACATGATGCAAGTTTTTTGCGTTCAGTGCAATTGTTTAAGGTTTATCGCGTATTTGCGAGGGAGGAGATCTCAGCGACATGGATCGTGAACGAACACCGCCAACACCTCAACCCTCTCAACCAAAGAATAAAGATGCACACATCGTTGCCAGTACAGGTTGGAGACATCCATATATGCCTAGCAAGAACATTTTCATAGCGACCTTTCACGAAGCGTTCCATGATTTTTAGACGGTTCGACAAATTTGCGTTTGCAAAGCGGCCTACATCGACCCCATTCTCTACGCACACATGTGAGCGTGACTTTCCCGTGACTACAGCTACGGACTCATTGGAATTAGGGTTGAGCAAATGCACATACGTTGGCTGCACTTCATGACCTAATCAACAGAATTTTTAAGCGAACCTGACAAATGAGCCATAGGGGTATAAATCCGGGCTTAGGCAATGCTAAAGGAAGACACTTCATGACCGCCCAAGTCGCGAAACATGTGCAAGGGAGGATGGGGAGGAGATCAAATTTTTGCACGAGATTGGCTCTGTTGAAGCAGGAATGTGCCTACTGAATTACTGAAGTGTAATTAGTGAGATTAACTGGTTTTTCTTGAAGAATCACCAAACCGCTTACCATTACAGTTCGCTGTTGTTCACTTCCACCTGTTTTGTTAACACTCAATCCATTCGTAATTGAGATTTCATTTATGCGTCTTGTTGAAGCCAAATAGGTGTTAGAAAGCAATAGCCAGTCATCGTTTGGTCACATAATGATATATCGTTTAACTGAAACTAAGCTAACGTTCAGTATCAGTACTCGGAGAACGGGGGCAACTGCTGAAGAGTGGGGCATATAGAACACCAATTATGGAGCGCGATAGGAGGAATGTGTACAACGCTCGTCCAATAAGGTGTGCTTTATGAATTGGATATTTTTAATAGACGAAAATCATCATGTGTTCGGCTATGTAACTTCAATTGAAATGGCTTATCGAATGCTAACCGAAAGTATTTCAAGGTGCAATGCTATAATAATTTTTGGAAGTTCGATGCTTCATGAAAAGAAAATATTCACTTGTAAAGACAATTTCCTTATTTTTTTGAAATTAATTTTTATTTATAATTTTCACACATAAAGACCAATTTCTTATGCGAAAATGGTAACGTCAATCCCTCAATCCAAGATATTTATTAAATGGAATATTTATATTTCAGTCGCAATAGTGTAGAGCTCAGAATAGACTGGCGACAACAATTTCGTACCATCAAATCACTGCCTTATAAAAGAATGAATATTTACATTCATATGATGAAGCCATATTACCTAGAATGAATCGTGATACGTTTTCTGTGTATAAATGTAAACACTTTTGTGTTGTTAAGTTTTGTTCATTCCATCTTTTCACAACTAAAACTAAAACCAAGAGCTTCTATAACCGCCAAAGACAATCACCTCAATTCGTCAGTTTACTGGTTACTTAACCCATGATCACATCATTTGCCCATAGAACAAATGATCTTTTCAATAACAACTCTGTTGTCTAATTCGATTTCAGCCTCGTCGAAACCCCAGAACGCAGAGTGAATGGAACGGCGAATATGCGACGATTTGCAGAAGAGGTGATCAGGAGAAACGAAAAGCGCGATGAGCCTTCACCTAATCTCAAGTGAGCACCGCACTATTGAGTATTCCAAAAATATTACTAATCACCGACCATGAGACAATGAATGCTTCATGGGTTTTATTAATAACGACAAGCGGTAATGATCACCTGCAGTAGGAGGTATTACTTCTGCAAGTTATTCACCTTCGAACAGTATCAACTACGAGTAATTTACTAGCACTTAGTATTTTAATCATTATTTAACACACTTTTCCGAAATAGAAAAGGCGGATAAATCGAATAACATTCACAAATTCCAATCGAAATTCTATAAATCATTTTTCAAAGAATTCCTTATCTGCTATTCTTGTGTACTTTGGGTGCACATACAAACACAGCGCCTTATTCCATCGTCCACGTTTCTTGTATTCGGTTTCATTTAAAATGATCAGAGCTGGTTTAGCGTATGAAAGCATATATTTTTGAATTTGTGTTTTTGAATTTTGCAACATATTTTGCAAATCCTTAAAGTGCGAATTAAGCCTAAATCGATTCGGGATCATTCGAAGAGACATGAGCTTTCGTAGGCCTTTTATAAATCACACAAAATTCGTAAAATAGGCTTGAATGTTCATAAATATCTTGATTCATTTCGGTGTATTTGAACGTTGAATCGCCTGAAAGCACTTCGAATTGTTTCAAATACAAAGCATCTCCGTCGGATGAATGTGCGTTATATTTACTTCGTCGACACAAGTTAAAATACTTTATCTTTAAAGCCTACAGGATGTAGCACTCTTCATTTTTGATCTATACTGCCTCCTTAAGTAACAGTGCACTAAAACTTAACAGTGCTGCCGAATTCTCGGCTGTAACGAGCAACGTCGGTCGGCTGGAAAAGCCGCATATCACAGTAGGTAAGCTGCTTATATACTTGACTTCGAAAGTAAGTGATACCTGACAGTCATTCTCATGCACATGATTGCATATGCTTATTTTTGAATTTTTTCACTGCACAATTTCAGTTTGCATCGTTTGGCAAATTGTGGGCATGTTAAAGCAATCGTTTCCTCATTACAAGATGTTAGTAATTCGAGCACTCGTAGTCCTTCGTCCACTCCGATTATGACTCGTCGAATACCCTCGTTGATGAACTGTCAACGACAAACCAGTCTCGACCGATACAACCAATCGACCTCTCCTCAGTACCAATATTGTAAGTGCGAATAGCCTTAACATTATTTTATCAATAAAGCCCGAAAATATTCGTTCACACAACGAAAATTTTTATAGTATGTCCGAACACATGGTGGCCTCTTTTAAAGTTTATTTGAAAGTCGTTCTGCGGAAGTACTACGTTGGCGAGCCCTCCCATTACCTTCGCTATGTCTATGTGTGTTTCCTTCATTTAAAAAGACTGACAAAAGCTTTCTACTGAGGTTAAAGAAAGCGCAGAAGAATTGTATTACCATAAATGAACCCTATCCACAGTTCAATTTTCGGAATCGGATGTCATTTCATCTTTCAACTAAATCGATAAGTGGCTTCATTTTCTTTTTTCTTTGGTGTTTTATCTTACTCTTTCCCTTGCCCCCTTGCATTTTTTTCCATTTCTTTGCAGCGAGTCGCGGCTTCAAATTGGCAACTGCATTACGGCAATGACCTAGGCTTGTAAAGGGGCCAAATGGAAGCAGGACAGTGCTGAGGCAGCAAATCCATATATTTTTTTGTAGATAACTCAGTATAGAGTGTAAATCAGTTCTAAGTTTTTCATAAGAAAAGCGTCATCGAGCGAACAGAAATTGCTGTTATGCATTTCGCAGGAGAATAGTAGAATGGATTCGAAATTTCTAACCAAACTATTGAAATAGGTTGAAATCAACCAGCAAATCTTTATCGGATCCATCCAGAACTTCTGACAAGCCATCAGCTATCCTTGATTATTTTTTTCTCTCATGCCAGGAAATTTTCATCAAATTTTTAATGTTAATCTGAGCTTCAACTTGAAAGCAACCTGCAACTTGCGGTTATCACTCACACTGGCTTTTAGTTCGATTTGAATATTTCACACAGACTTTAATAAGAATATGAAAACATTCAGCCAAGGTAAACTGTATTCCATATGCAGTGGCCTAAGGGATAATTTGTTGTACTTCTCCAAGGAAAACGATACGTTTTTCTTGCCTGTTCAAGGGGAATATTTGTTATAAGTTGAAAAGAGGGAATGCATAGTTCATAGCCTCGCCCTCTCTTCGCTCGTACAGTCCGCAACTTCACATTCACTCCCGTAGAGGAAACGTAAGTAAAACAGGCGCAGCGTTATAACACGGACGTTTCGGATGCGAGATTTCCCCAAACAATTGTCGACCATTTGCAACCGAAGTGTCTGCAAATAATAATGGACAGAAAACTTGAGTGTCTACACACTCTTTGCATTGCTTAAGAATGTGTAGCCCTCTCTGTATACTCGTATATATATATATATATATATAAACTATATACATATATGCACGAAGTGAGCAGCATTAGCATTTCGGTGATCCCCGTTCGCGTCATGCGCACAACATACATTGAGTCATGGAATTGCAGTGCATGACGTACACAAATACGACTGTCCGCCTTCGCGAAGCAGTTTATCGTCAGACTATGCGGCGTTGATTACAAAGCAATCGAATACCGCGTACGCGAGTATCGAGAAGAAACGTAATCTCACACCGAAACCATCTCCGTTGCTCGGTGGATCACGATTTCGAATGCCAAATAATTGCAGTCCTACCCCGCAGCACTTCACTCGTGAACTTGGCACACAAATGGCAAGAATTTTGATTCATGATTCCTTTGATGAGATGCGAGGCACATCGCTTTCCGAGGAAGTGAAAGAAACAATAAGATGCGGAGATAAGGAGCTAACTTGATTACCGTGCATGCCTTCCGCATTTCCGCATAACTAATGCTTTCGACTTGTCATGACTAGAATGCTTAGGTGAGTGCCATCGTCGGCCTAGCAACATAGGTTTTCTTCCAGCTGAAAACATTAAAAAATGGACCACGTCCTTAAAACTACTACGTTACACGGGGTCCGTACCCTTTCCGTGCTGTTTCAACTGTTCTAACCACGGCCAGGATGTTTGCAAGAGCACTTATCAAGAGGGGCTCACGCTTTCACATACATATGATTGTTAGAGAAAGGTGGAGATTTCCTCATGCGTGCTCTCATCACACACCCAATAGATGCTTCCATGCTCTGCAAAAGTACTCCGGTTCAACCCGTCTATCTACCTTAAAACCTCACTTTAAAAGATAGAGAACCTCTCCTAAATGGCGTGGTACCCGCCCTCAGTGGCCTCTGAACCGCGTGAAAAGTCTTATTTCCCAATTTTGCACCGTGGCCTTGAAAAGTTTTAAATTTTTTCCTTGTTTTTTTCGATTTCTCAATTGAAAGTTTCAATGCAAAGGCAGCTGTGATTTCATCGATTCCCGTACCCATGCAACTGACAACCATGCTCACGCATGACTGTTTCGACCAGTTTCGGAACGCCTGGTGGTCAGCCTGTTGGCGATCCGTCGGGTAAGCAGCCGGGAATCCAACCCAGGTCTTCCCGCATACGAAGCGGGAGCTCTACCACTGAGCTACCGCCCGCCCTATATATACATATACATATATTTATAATAAATATATGATGTATATATGTACATACATATTTATGTATGTGTATATATATACATATATATAGCTTATATTTTTAGCGTAGAAATGCGACAGGATCGAACAGTTCATCACCGTCATTAGGTGCCCCAGATGGACGTGGTGAAATTCAGATTCGTCGCAACGCAGACCAGATCAGCGTGATTCGTGAAGAAAGTCCTCCGCCTACATTCGTCCCACCCGAAAGAAGTCGTCTTCCTAAGCCAATGCAGAGCCCCACCGAGAAGAAGAAGAACAGTTCGTGGTTGAGTCGTCTAAGGCCAAACAAAAAGTAAATTATTCTGGTCTACTAAAAAGCGCATATGATCAATGCACGTTGACTGCACCCATGCGGCATGTAGAGTGAAGGTGCAGCGGTACCCTCCTCCTACGAAGCACTGTACTTTTCTGATGCCAAAATTTAAAAATATGCGCGCAAAGGTTATTTGTGCACAGCGGGAATGAAAACTAATATTATGCATTGCAGAAGTAAATAATATGCGGAAGATTCGAGTAAAAATAAGTTGTCACAGTAGGGTCATCTAGATGCATTTCATGACCGCAGTAAGCTGTAATTTCACGGTCCTAGCAACCGAGGAGAGGCGCAATGGAAGTAACCGCCTTCCTATTTTTTCTCATTCGAGGGGATAAGGTCGGGGAAGGGCAAAAACTGTCGTCTTCCCCATGCATCATTAACCTGGTCTTGTGATCTATTCTGCAATTTTTACTTTTGCAGCGTGATCTACCTTAGTCAAGTCTGCGACAATGTTTTGAAATGATGACTATGTTTTCAATGTGTGTGTGTGTGTTATTCAGAATGTATACGGTGACGAAGAAAATGTAACCCAAACGCGAGGAAATGGGCTCCAGTTAAAAAATTAGATGGTTGGAGACAGAGATAGTGCGAAAAATTATTCCCATCAATCAAAACTTCCGTTCCGACGTATCTGTTTAGTGTGATTGCCCAATATGTTTCTATCATGCGAACACTCATATTTAGTGTTACATGGTTTTCTTGGTTGCCAATTTTAATCGCCTCCTTTCGATCTGCCTCATGCAAATCGTCGAATGTACGACGTATGGTGCGAATAAAAATATTTTTTGGCGAAACTCTCACACCAGCGAAATAACGTTTTTGTTGGCATAAGTTACTGTTATGTGCTAAAGATATTGTGCTGCAGCACAATGACGTTCATGCGGTGCGTTCGTCATAATCCCCCACCCCCTTCCCC
>JPKZ01001765.1:201229-216718 GCA_000803305.1 Toxocara canis
ATAAAACATTTGTGAAGCATGTCACACAAATTCCACTTAAGGACAATGCGGTTTTTCATCTTTCGAAAGGAACACGTAGTAACTTATTTCCTATACAAAATACAGATGTCTTACACAGAAGAATAGTCGCACTGCTCTTACAGATCAATCACTCAGATAAAGCACGCCATTTGTGCTCGCACAAATAAAATACAGTCGACTACTTCATAGTGATTTTGGGAATCACTTCTGCCATCTCATTTTGTGCGGATTACATAGTTCTTATAGCTCGAAAGTCCTCATATCAGCATGTTTCATAATCGTTTATATTGTATGTGATGGTCACATGATCGATCTAGAAACACTTCGGCACAAAACGACTATCTTCACAACCAACAAGACAACGTAGAAGTATGTGTAATGGTGCATATTTGTCATGTGGAAATGCGCAGCATTCAAACAGTATTGTGCATGAGTTCTGCTGACGCCGTGATCGCGGCGAAACGGAGTGAGGGACACGTGTTCCGCTCGTGAAGTTGATTCTGTGAATAAGTGAAAAAGTTCCTTCTTAATTCATTATCGTTGCAGCACTACAGATCGAAAGATTTTTGAGCCCGTTGGGAGGGACTATTAAGAGAAAAATCGAACAGATCTTTTCGCATTTCTAGAGGATGAAGCGAGAGAAACGTTTTTTGAAACATTTGCTATAACTCTCAATTTTCGTTACGCATGTAGAAAGGAATTTTTGAGCCGAAGTTAGTGAACTTCACTAAGTAATCCGCTTCTTCCAGTCACTATCAAGACTCCGAAAAATTTTTGTGTCAAGAAAGAGCGATTTGCATTTTTTGTTCTATTAGTTTCGCCGATTATCCCACCGAACAGCACTGTCTCTCGCTCTTTCTTTTGTATGGTGTTTGGTGACGTTGCATCTCCTTTACCCGCACGTTTCCGGTGTTCACGTAGTTAGTTCACACGAATCCTCTCTTCTCACCTCACGCTTGGTTCGAGTTGGCCCCAAAAAGGCTCTTTAGTTTTGAGATGACCCTGACGGTGGTCGTTCGGTTTGAGCTGTTGTACTGGCCTGTGTCTACATGAGGTTACTGCTCGGCAGCTTAGTACCAGGTACTGCACATGAAGCCTCCCGCGAACCGTTGACTTCAAATAAACTGTCCAACGTATATAAGTGACTGCGGTATCGTAGCGACACATCCCAGCTACTGTTCGAGGTCCGCGATAGCGGAATGATTTTGCTGACACATACATTTTTTGAAGCTCACACGAATCCGCTCTTCTCATCTGATGCCTGTGGCAGAAGCACACTTCTCCCTGCTGCATAAGTACCTTCACCACCACAGATAATACTTTTGGTCTGTCTTCATTTCCCTTCCGAATCTAGTCAATGACCGCTCGTGCACCATGAACTAATCCAAAAGCTGCTGACCTCAGATTGAATTCATCATTCACCACTTCATAAAATAATATCGGATCGCTCCGGGTTTGCAGTCGCTTCCATTTAAGCAATCCTTAGATAAATCGACCATTATCTTTGCTACTCCTGGTATCTCTTTCGATAAGGTTTCTTTGTGGCATGGATCCGTTGAAGTGCAATCGAGCGATAACGTAACGCAGTTAGTAAAACCATGCAAGGTGTACAAGGTGAGAGAGTCCTTTCTTCACATGCTTCAAAATTTTTGTTCGTTTTGGCTCGCTGAGGCGCTGAGAGGAAGACCAAAACTTCTAGTCGTTTTGCGAAGACATAATTTCTCCTGGGGGTTAAAGAACTGAACTTGTCTGGAATAGGATGTAACAGGTTGACATGGACTGCAGATTATAATCCATCCAATTTCGTAACTCCATCCTTGGTTTCTCGTGAATTGAAACTACCGGGTAGGCAGGTAGACACACGCACATGCAAAAACATGACACAACGTGCTTTAAAAAACGTGCTTTGCAATGTGCAAATTTGAAAAGCACATAAAACTGAGCCTAACGAGCGATTTTAATTTCTTTGTTGGTCCCGTATCGATGCTTGAGCGTTGACAGTCCAGTTAACCAACCAGCTTTTAAAGAAGAAACACGTTCGTTACTCCTTCGAAGAATTCTAAATTGTTCCAAACTGGAGTAATTCAAGCATTATTGGGAACCATTTGGGCAGTGCAAATATTCTGCCAAACCGTCAAGCGCTTTAACGACTCCACTATGGCTCAAGATCGACACTGCAAACAGTTCAGTCAGCATTTTCATTAGTCACGAATCGCGAACTATTTATCGTAAAGGAAATGATAAGACTCAAAAAATTTTGATCACAAAAACCAATTGAGCATACTGGCAACATATTGAAGTCGCAACAAAGTAACGACCAGTACACGGTAACGGCACTCACGTTCATACCTGACAACGCTGTCCTCTCACTGCGCCTACATTTCAAGTTCAATTATCTTGAAAAGAAAACAAAATAATAATAACACAACTGGCATAAAGCATCAATCTCTTGCACACACTTTCCATATTATGCAACATAAACTCGAAACGAACGCATCGCTAGTTCATCGAGTCAAAACACTAACATTAGTTAATATATGTCCCATCAGGTATGCATAACTCAAATTTAGTAATTTCAAGACCTCGTAGACCGAGATCAATGGACAATCTTTTCAGGAAAAAAAACAAACTGAAGCTCAACATCCCATTTTTAAAGCAAAAAAGATGTTAAATTAAATGAATAATCCACAGCAATAATAACTTATCACTACTGACAACAAAGTAATAGGTCGATAACTACAGGACTGCATAGGAAGTTTTACCCACCCGTAAGCATAAATGCTAACACGACTTTAATGTTTCTCATTGCTCTAAGCCACTCACATAACACATTCCATTTTTCACCGACAAGGAAAGCCTGCGAAAAAAACTTCGAAAATTGATCTTTTCAAATGCAAACAAAAAAGAAATTCATCAACTAACCGAACCGCTAACTCCGTCTCCAAATAACCAAAGATTCACGGCGACAGTAATATAACAGAACTTAAAACCGTAGATTTATAACGTTCGAGGAGTGCGGGTTTGGAGGAGCTCAAAAGTTTTAGTTTTTATCAGATGCGAAAGATTCTTTACTCGGCTTATTCTTATTGTCTCGTAACGCCCACGCAAGATGCGTTGCTGGCAAATGCTGATATAATGGGTCACGAAGTCTATCCAAGTCCTTACGAATTCCTTCTGCAAGATCTTGAAGCTCGTTGTATCTGCAATTGAAGTCATCACGTACATGAACAAATAAGGACATCATCGATAACAAGCCCCATAGTGCAAAGCCTAAAATTCATACGGCGACCACAAAGACATTTCACAACGTTCGATGGAAGGACGCTGGTGCGAAGATGCGTCCTCAACCGTTCAACTCAGTTCAACGGGAGACCGAACGTGTACAGTGAGAAGAGGCAGGAAGAGGAGTTGAAAGAATTGGAGCAAGAGAATGAATTCGAGAAGGGAATGGGCTGATATAAATTCTCTTTTTAAGGAGAAACGACTGAATTTGATGGGGAAAATGCAGTGAGAAGGGAGGAGTTGAATAGGAGAAATTTTCGCATATACTTGCACTAACAGAGAAACCTTTACCTTCCTTATAATAGGTACCTCTTTTGGAAATGTTCAGTGAATTTATGAAAGTTTGGATAAGGAAAATCAACATCTATTCCACGAGAAGAATATAAATTAGAAATATTTTCTCACTAAAAAACTGCATTAAAAAACAGTATTAAAGAGCATGGGCACACTCTACAGCCTGAACATCAACTTTTACTCGCATTAGATACTAACGTGCTGACTGCATGGGCACATAAACAGCTGGCTCTATTGGATGCAAAAAACAACCCGTGCACATGGAGGCCTGCAAATATTTTAGCAACTTATAGGAAGTGTATAGTAATACGAGCGTAGAAAAGTGTATAACTGCAGTTGTGGATCTGCCAGCCAAATAGAATTGCCGTTCATGTATATTGACACAAAATATGGTCCGACCAAATATGGCAACAAAGCCACCACTAATTTCAACTCTCAATAAGGAATTCACTCCAACTAGGGATTTTAAAAAAAGTACTTGAGGGGGCTTGTGGCAATTTTTTTAGGGATTCATGCGCATGAAACGCTTCAAATCCTCTACATAAAAGGTCCCTTTGTATGCTATGAAATGACTAGATGGGGCCTTAACATGCCTATTTCGATCTTATTTTGTTAGTGTGCCTGAACCTTGCTCCATTCAAACTTCTCTGATTTTTGCCTTATAAAGCTCGCCTCACAAGTCTCAGCGCACCGGAACGTACTGCAATCACCAACGGTACACACTTACATACACAGACACAGAGATGGGCACAAATTCATCTCGCTAATAGGCAAAGACCGCCGGACTGTGCTTTACACCATAAACTAATGAATGAAGCACAGCAGCAACAGCACCAACCTCACAACGTCGAATTTATACTTTTGTGCTTTCTTATAGAAATAATTTGTGTAGCAACGACTCTTCATAGTCGGATATTCAAAATTCTGAAAATAACTGAATTTGTAACTAAAACACTGGAAATGGGCAAATGATCATTGCTGATGAACCGCAAAGATGAGCTTACCACAACTCACACTTTTTAGCGAATTGTTTCTGTTTACTGCGTTGGTTTCCAACCTCATTTTTTTCTCTAATCGATTATTTCACTTCATCCTTTCATGCTTTCTCGCTGTCCATATTGCTTTTTCTTTTTTTCGAACCCAGCTGTGACGCTAGCTCCGCATCGATTGCGACTTTCAACTATCACGTCTTCTCCTACTGGCAAGCGATGCCGACCATAAATTAATCTATGACGCGTTTATCTAATCTCTCCTTATCAATACATACCATAAAGTAAGCAAAGCTGACCCCTTACAGTTCATAAACCAACAGAAACGTTTTTCAAAAAGAAACAATATTCTGCGGTAATGGAAATGAATTCAACGGTATTTTTTACTACGTAATACAAATATTTACTACATAACATAATACAAACTGAAAGAATGCTCTAAACTCACTGCGAAAACGAATAAAAATTTCTTTGAACAGCGCCATAAACGACCTCATAGACTTACTATGCATCTCAGGATCACTACAAGTATTCAATTATTGCAAGCGCCCGGATTGCATGTCAACATAAATTTGCGTTCTCAGTGATATAAGCCATAAACAATTCCGCTATTTCCGGAAAATAAAGTTACCACAGACATCCAAACCATCCCATAGGAAACATGATAGTACTAACACTTTCCTTTTCAGGATGAAAACTGTTCTTCCATAAACTTGTAAACTATTATGTCTTTCTTCTTTAAAGCCGTTAATTCGATACCGTTTCAGTTCAGTTAACAACAGTTGGCATAATGTTTCTTCCGTTCAGAAATGGTTGGCTCCTCATAGGGCTTCTCTATTTTGCAAGCACTCTTATGAATAATAAAAAGGCGCTACTCACCTGCCTAGTATACAAATAATACCCATAGGTAGCGATAACGGTGGCATAGGTGGCAAAATAGGTGACCGGTTCCATTATATCCCAACTGTATTCCCACCAGGTCAATCGAGCAAAAATACCCGTCTGAAGACCCATCGCCGCGAAAAACGCCCACATTATTCGTTCAGAATGCGACTCACATTCCGCATCAATACGTGCTTTCATCTTAACAAAATGAAAAAAACCGTCAACAAAGACAGTAGAACACAGATTGCGTTAAAAGTTATCTGTTGTTGCATTATGCTTACTTTGTTTGATAACTGTTTCCATGATGGCCGTCTGACTGTATCAACGATTCATGCTGCCACAATCCGCATAGGTTCACACCCCAAGCAAACTTATCCTTATTTTTATAGGCGTATTACACTTTTTAGTGTATGACTGAAAAGAATGAGCACTACGCAAAAGAATTTTTGTCTTATCTTACACTGCACATAAAAGTAAACAGAGCTTTAAAAATTTCTACCACTCGGCTCCAATCGTTTAAAAAGCTCAGCCTAAAAATAATGTCACAACATGCAAAGCAACTCAATATAAGCAATGAAGCAGCTCAGAAATCGAAATAAATATAAAATGAAAGCATGTAGGAACAAGAAAGTGCGAAATGATTTATTCGGGAATTGGAAAAGGAGAGCAATGGAATGGGAAAGGAATATTGGTATTAATGATCGCACATCACGGTTAAAGAGGCAGACGCGGAGAAAATGAGAGCTAGTGAAAACGAGAGGAACTCGATATGAGAAATATTTCAGCAATTTTTTTGGAGGAAAAAAAGAGGATAAAAATCTCAACTCAGAAGGGGTTTCAGCTCTACGGCAATTTCTTTTCACTATACCAACAACGCCTATCTCAACAAGTGATCAGCAATAAAAACTTGAAATAAATTACAGCTTCAAGAGGCTTTAGTTCGAGCTCGACTTCCTCCAATTTCTCAATCAACTTTCGTTCCCTTTCCAATTTAAAATCGTCAACGTTAAAGACTGCATATAGTGATGCGACAGTCGCTTTAATATCGTCAAGAGATCGGAACCTTTCGCTTGACAATTCGACCAGCTTAAAAGTTATTGTTCAACGGTCACTAAAATCACAAATGTTATCGAAGGCTGATTTTACGATTGCTTCATAGTAGTGGTAAGTTATTAGCGTATTACAGTTGCTCAAGTACAAATCCCTGATCAACCTTATCTATTCAAACTGTCATGGTGAGACTCAAGGAAGAGCAAGGTCTCTTGACTACTACTCGTTCAGCATCGCAATAAATGAGCCTACCCATACACCACTGACAACTCAAGGCCCACAAGACTGGAAATGTGGCCAACATATGCAAAAGATGCCTTTTTTTCGAAGAGAGTGGGCAGGCTTTATTGGATAGGAAAAGATAAGGGAGAGAGTGTATCAAGGGAGATCTTATACAATTCAGGCCTCTCTAAATCAAGAACATTATTCAACAGCGATCCTTTACCTGAGATGATAAGTATATTGCCTGCATCAATCAATTTCTCCATTGCATATTAGAATGGTCTTCAAGGCATTTAAAACACCAACAAATGCATGCGGACATACCGAGGAGATGCCCTCTTGCGTTGGTGGAACACATACTTGATAGGATACATCATTTATTCGCAACGTAAAATCGCCAAACTGTAGCAAATGTTCAATTGAAGTGCTACCCGCGATTCGCGTTCCATCTACAAACTTAACAATTAATGAGTGAAAAGCATTCCACCTTAATCTTACTAAAAAACGAGATATGACTCATCACAATGGTATATGACTCATCACAATCACCGACACGAAAGAAATTACTCGACGCCTTAGTGCAATTTTTTTTGATTTACTGTAGAGGCTGGCAATACGAAGCTGTGGCAAAGCACCGTCGTTTGCCCAGTAATCGCCCCATCTTCTCTGTACGTGTACAGCCAGCATCTAGTATGTTATAAATGGAGATTTACTGTAGAGGCTGGCAATACGAAGCTGTGGCAAAGCACCGTCGTTTGCCCAGTAATCGCCCCATCTTCTCTGTACGTGTACAGCCAGCATCTAGTATGTTATAAATGGATGGCTCAAATAGTAAAAACAAATTCAGGCTTGTATTTGTTTGAGGAAAAAAACAATCGCCAGCTGTACAAACATCACCAGCCATAATATTTCTCAACAACTTCACTTTGAAAAGCAGATCAGCGCATTTCGATAGACTGAAGAACTCATCTTAATAACCTTAGTCATTATCTTTATGTACTTCTTGTAATCACCACAAATGCGTCCCTTAAAAAAAAAAAACCTCACAATTCGGATTTGATCGTGCTAATCTTTTTCGATCACAACGAAATAATATGTCACAAAGTGAATCTGACGCTAGATGTTAAATTACTGAATATTATTACTGAATATTACTGAATATAAAATAATACTGAACATTATTTGTTTTCCAAATTTCGGGATCACCCTTTTGAGGCCAACGATCGGGATAGTTTCCCACATACCTAGCTCACAGACCGAAATTTCCGGTGACGAGTCGCAACATCGTGCACTTCTGAAAGCACCTCCAAAAGATTTGGATGGGCTAAACCCACCTATCACCAAATAATTATTGCGCCTTTTTGGGGTTAGTTTTTTCCGCAAATTGATCATTGGTAATCGCCATCCTCAACTGAATGAAGGAAACTAGAGGACTGCGCACAAACAAGGCGAAAAAGTAGAAAGTCAGAGAACTGCTCAGCGAAGGCCCTATTAAACAGCACGAATCCCAAATATGCTAATTGCTTTCTTACATCACGTTGTGTCATGGATCACTAATTGCTTAAGGTAGGCAACAGCGTCAAAAAAAGACTTCAGAAATCCAGCGCTAAATTTTTCGAATGACAATATTGGGATAATTGCGAAGCAGCCATCACGAGCTAATAGATAAGAGAAACTTACTCTCTGCATATAAAGCGACAAAGTCGATACCCTTGTCTTCAGCTGCCAAATACTCACAAAGATTAAGCACCGTATCGCTGAGCGGTTTAAGTGAGAACTGGCACACCTCTCGTCGGGAAGGCAACGGTATACTCATAACCGGAAGTCCCCTCTCGTAACGCACGGTCACTATTCCGATTATGGCACTCTCCTGCTCTTTCGCTGAACATTGCTGGAAAAAATGCCCGGATTTTTAGATACGAGAACCATTCTGGTCGTAAACTGGCAAAGGAAAAGTAAAAGTTCTCCCGTTATGCGAAAAACCCACAGGCATTTACGGTTTGGGTGACTGCATGGGGACCTCTAAGATTCGAAGTGTCAGTAATTGCTTAGAGATGATTGACATTCGATGCTTCCCTGTTAGTTACACAATTTTGGTGAACGGGATGCGAAGGGATCCAGAGATGAATGATTCTGCTGCCTTCTTTGGAGCAATGCCCTTTTGCACCAACGTGGGCAGAGAAGCGGAGAAACTGATAGCGCACTGTTAGAGCTGCGATTAAGTTATGAACTTTTACCATATCTCCAGCAATGACTCAGTTTATCTCAAGTGAAGACAAAAAAGCTTTTCAAAATCCGTGTTCCCGAACCCTACAAACAGATTCAGTTTCAAAACTATCACTCAACTATGATGTTGGGCACCACGATTTTCAAAAAGCATTTTCCCATCGGTCAGTGCCACCTGCTCAACGCAACTCTTTCATGTTAGCCGAAATTTAGTCTAAGAATCTTAACTATATGTCACATAATAAAGCTGCCATGCGACGCGTGTTTTATATTAATGAGCATCCATAGCATCGTCTCAACTTTTAGCACCTCAACGAGTGCCCATAGACGCTGAAAAGCGCCTCGAAGCCAACGTTGTTATGCAATCCGATGTTGTTGGAATAGTAAGCATTTAAACAATTCGTCACAATAAACGAAAACTCAGATAATTTTAATTATGCACTGCGAAATCGTCACCCTCTGAAGGTTGTAATGAACGCCTATCGTTTAACTTTTATCAGTTACTGATAAACGACACTAGAATAGTCCGAAAGATGCAAATGCGCATAAAATGAATATAAGGTTACATATGTATTCAAAAGTTTAAACAAGAGACATTTTACGGCGAAAATAGCGATGGTGGAAAATGAGATGGTAGAGCTGGTGATATATACCATGAGAACGGCGTTTCGATAAACTTTCCTAAGTTCATTTATTCTGAACTGCATAACTCATCGGAGCATGTCCAGTCTAAAATCGCTTCAATCCGGTCGCCTTGAGTTAAATTTCATATTGTTTCGAAATTGTTACCCATTACTATCGTATTTAATTCGATGTTCTCTAATTCTAATCGACATAATCTAATGCGAATCTGTAATTCGTAACTGTTTCCGCTTTCCGCGAGTGTCTATCGCGAATTCACTTTAAAATTCGTTTCCTTTTCGAGTCGTTCGAACATCGATGAAATTGAGTGCTGATATGGTTTCAGCGTCCAGGGTTTCTTGCGTTAATTCGCTTAAGTCTTCAGTCAACAAATGCTTTCAGTGACCGTCATCCAATGTTTTATTCAAACGGATTTGTTTGATTTTGCCAATCTTTTTTTTTAAAAATTCTCCATGGTGCAATAAAGGCGTCACGGAAGCTGATTCACTTTCAATTCGTCGACTCGTTCTTCGTTCCGAATTCAGTAATGTCATATTCATAGAGTACATCGGATTGCATATGAAGAAATTTTGCAAGATCAATGGCTGCACAAGCCTTTCAGACTAACTCCATGCTCGCATTAGGCTTCGAGCAATACACTTGGAGACCATACGATCCCCTTTCAAAAATATTCTTGAAGGCCATCACAAAAGCATATGGAAATCATCCAAACGCGCATTCGCTTTTTTTTTCAGACGTCAGTTAATCTCTTGCTGCTCGATAAATAAAAGCGCAATTAGAGTTCCATTTAACAAAAAAAAAGTACGTGTTTGCACAACGACGCCGGTCGCTTTTAGTTTCGATGAGCAGTTGACAGCTACCACCGATTAAACAAAACCACAAACATTTTTGACAATCTACTTCACATTCCATTCTAACGAGTCAATTTTAAAACAATTTTTAAAGAGTAATGAAAATAAATAAGGGAACAACGAAGTTAAAGTAGTTTCACGAATAACAACCACAACACCTCACCTTCTCCACTCAAATGACTCTTAGTGAGATATGTGAAACAGCTTACCCTTGTGTGAACGAGCAAAGGTGACCGCCGAACGCTTGGTGTGAGCTGAACGGTGGGGGCAAGAATCCGAAGCGGTGCGCAAAGCGTGAACGTGCGATTGCAAAACGCGCACCGCACCGCGCAGAGCAGCTGCCGTCTCATGCTGTTGCTCTTGCCGCCTTATTACTCGCACTGAACGAAACGACGCTGCCTCTCTGCCATCAGATCAATGTGGATTTGTGCTATGCTCTTTGCACACCTAGAACGATGATAATTAACTAGTTTTTTGCTCATTTTCGAGGTAGAATTTGTAGCAGTCAAGCATACATTGATTTATGACATAAAGACAACGCAAGAATAGGCATTCGACAAAACTTTCATGAAACGGCTGATCACTTCAGTAGTCACTTGCAGGCCGACATACACTTGGGTACCTGGAGGCCGGTATACACTTCGGTACCTCCAGGCGGTATACACTTACGTACCTCCAGGCCGGCACACACTATTTTTTTCTAGGAGAACGAAAAATCGATCCACTACATCTTGAGAACCGGCGTACCCACTGCGAAAACAAAAGCATTTCTGAGCTTCGAAGGATTAGGCAAATCGAATGAGCTTTTCTTTGTCGAGCAGTTCGCAGTCGCCTAAGATTTTTTTCAGCCCACTAATCAGTTGCCACAGCATGGCTGAAAAAATTCTAGGGGAAGGCCGCAAGATTTTGTTGCCAGATTTCAGAAGTCGAGGGAGGGGTGCCGTTGCGGGAAAATAAAAGCAAGATTTGTGATTTTGAGGTAGTTTTTGTTAACGGAAAAAATTCATAACAACAGTTAACGGCGTACTGCGTTCAAAGCGATCTGTGTTAGTGCACAAGGGCCATGGCGTGTGGTGTGCAACAATCGGAGCAAGGGCAGGTTTCATCACGAAAGATTCGGTACTGACACTTATCTCACGTTCTTTTTTTTCTGTCACTCACAACTGTCTTCTGATTCCGTCACTCACAACTTTTCGGTCATTCAGGACTGTCTTCTGCCTAAAACCGGCTACTAGCGCCCCCTTGGTAACCTTCGATTGCCAAAAATTGGCTTCCAGCATCGATCACCCGCAAACGACGGCCGAAAACTGCGCAGGCGGGGGGAGGAAGGAAGGGGGCAGGGTAAATGATAGTATGACCGTGATACCCATTATCTTTTGATAATCTCGCTCGGCAAGTATGGTGCAATCTAATCATGTGTAACGTTCTTTCATTCTTTCGCAAGTGCTTTTATTGGCTGCTGCATTCTAAGAAACGCTGAATATTCAGTTCGCATATAGACATCCTCTCATTTTTAGAAAACTGGTGAAATTGAAAAGGGAAATTTTGCATGTCGCGATTGGACCCAAAAAATATTTTCAACTATCGAAATAACCTGCAAAAGCAAGTTTTCACCAACTCTGAAGTATTGACGTCAACGAAAATTTCATGTTCTAGGATCATTCCTCCCTAAAATGAACTTTGAATTTTTCCTGGCTCTGTTGACCTGTCGACCTTGAGTCATTTTTCAAAGATCCTGAAATTTCCAAGCAACCCTTTCCACTCCTTCTCCCCTTTTAGAGGGGTAGACTGTCAGTGTTTGCGTGAAATACCAAAAAAAGTCATTCGTGTCGTCATAAGCAGCAACAACTACTACTAGAATTGTACAAAGAAAAAAGTTGCCAATTCTATATCCAATTATGAAAAAGTAACTGGCGCAGCAATCAGTAAAATTAAACAAAAAAGATAAAAACAAGAGCTAATAAACGAAGTTTATGAGCGGATATGAAAGATCAGTGTGAAATTCACACATAATATTCGACTAACGAACGTATACGGGAAAGAGTCAACCTAAAATGTCGACGTTCGTAGAGCCTTATCTCTAAAGCAAGAGAAAAACGCTGTGAGAAAAGGTCATCGCAACGGTGTGACCAGTAGTTATTTAATTAACTGATAACTCTATGCTGAAAATGCAGCCTCCCTCGTAAGGTACCGAAAGAGTATATATATATGTATATATATATGTATATATATATATAGATGGTCCAAAAATGATTACAACAATCGAGGAAAGGAAGCTCTCATTCCTAAGCATGGTTGTCAGCTGCATCGATGAAGGGAATCTATGAAATTACAGCTGACTTTGTATCTTTGTTGTATATACATATATACATTTTTGTGTATATGTATATGTGTATATTTACGTATGTATATATACGCACAAGGAGCATTACGAAGAGCAGAAGTCGCGTGGACATTAGAGAGTTTTTACGTTATAGCAATTCGTTTGTGAACGTTTAACGAAGTGACTAGACTAAACGATGCCATGCTGATGTATTTAATACACCCAAACACATTCATAGTTTCCAAAATCTACAGTGCAAGGTTGTCATGTGTGCGTACGTGCATGCGTGTGCGTTTGTGTACGTTGCAGATTCGGTCACCACAGCACAGCCCTCCGCCTCATTTTCGATTGATTCGTTGACCATGGAGGAGTTATAGAGAAATTAAGTTGCGATGCAAAGTGCAACTTTATGCGCCTATAATAACTCTTGTAGTGTCAATAGATCACTCTGAAATGGACCACTGCAAATCCGTACGAGAGATTAGATCAATTAAAAGATGAACGCATCGATCATGGTGCTGCTTATTACTGAGTAGCAGTGTGTGCTGATTAACAGGTTAGCTTGAGAGGGAGTGGCGAATGCACACATCATGGCAGCCGTTTGGCGCGTATTCTCACTTCCTTTCGTTACCTCAGTATAGAACGTAAATGGCAGTCATCTGCTAGAAGAGGTCTGCGAAAACAGCCGACCGACCACACCCGATTGATCACCGTTGGGAAATGGACGAGCTTGTTTAAAAAAATGAAGTCAGGAATAATTTTGAATTCTATTTAAAGGAAAGTCGATTATTTTATGTTAGATGAAAAGCGTTTATCAAAAGGATGCAGCCATATATTGCGTTTGATCGCAGGACAGGAAACATTGAGAAGCTTTCGAAGTGAAATTCCTAAGGAACTGGTGCACAAAGGTGGCATTTATCATTTTAAACAGATAGAGCGCCTCACTGTTAGATCTGATGGTGGTTGCAGAATTAAGAAAGTGATTCGAAAACATCACTGAATTGCATGGAAACTCGTAGAGAGGTACTCTCACGGACACACAATGATCTCACAAACGCACCTTTGAGAGTTTGAGAGGCAAAAAAAAAAAAACAAGGCAAAAACGAAGTCGGAAATTTTCGTAAATTTCTCTCAACGAGATTTTTCCTCAAACGCGAACCCTATACGAAATTCAAAAAGCTGTTAATCATGGCATGGAAACGTGTCAAGTTAAATTTAAAGTCTCAAAATTGTTTCAAATTTTCTTTCCTATTCTTCAGTTTCTATAATTGTAAACGTGAAATTCCGCAATTATTTGCTCTTCTATCAACCATTTATTATCAATTCATACACAACTCTATTCGACGTTTTCAATACAAAGAAACTTTCCGTTTTCGTTTTTATTTTACATTCATTTTATTTTTGCGTTGTTGGCGTTTAGATGAATCAATAAGACGAGGAAGGACAACTGAAACGTTCGATTGAATAAATATCGTTTTTTTGTCTTCTAACAAAAGAAATTTTTTTTCCAGCAGACAACATAATACGTTTATCGTATTGTGTTGTCTGAAATTAGTGAATGTGATCGTTAATTTTTGAAGGTAAACATCTTAAGACCTCACATCTTAGTCAACCTTCCTGCTAATGCGCCCTACGAACACAAATTTTGCAAAAACGCATAAAAGGCCGAAAAAATATCACAGAAAACGAACAACTGTGCTCTGTTTCGTGAGACTTTTAAGAAAATATTAGTGTACAACATTTCTTCCAGATTTCTTTAACAACCCGCTTATGTTGAGAAGACTGTTCCACACAAACATTTAAAACAGCTTCCTTGAAAAATTCATTTTGACATGCTTACTCGCAATTGTGTACTCAGTGAAAGGTCATCTCGTAATGTCACTCAAAAAGAAAAGTAAGAAATCAGCAAAAAGTGAATGTCTATCGGATTGAAAGACGGCTTACCTTAAAGCTGCCTTACTGAAATAATGATACATCTCAACGAATAGAAAAGTGAACAAAACATATCAATAAATTAAGCCTCCAAAGATACCGGATTGCTTCGAAACGTGTTATAACATGCTTGCCTTTTTCACTTTGCCAAATTTCGAAACAAATATTTGTTGCGATAGAAAAATGTTTGAAAAAAATTTTCGCTTATGCGTTTTACATTCAGTGGATGGCTAGCCACTGAGAATGCTCTAGTTGTTTTAAGCCAAACAACGTAAACATCGATCAATTCAGGAAAAATTTTGCCCGAAAATTTTTGCTGAATTTCCTGATCGAATACACGCGAAAATCCAGAATCTAAATTATTCAACTTTTATTGCAACATGGAAAAATTCACCGAAAATTTCTTCCTTAATTTTCTTTAAATTGATATCGTTCAACAATTTTCTCTCCCAAAGCGTTTGGAGACGATCGAAAATAAATGGAACGGCGAACATTTGCGCAAGAGCAGGCGGATAACGGTGAAACAAGTGGTTTCACTAACCGCTAATTCCTTATCACTTCTCATAAGACGCACAACAGCAGCTATCGCTCGTTGGGAGAAAAATACACTTTTTTAATAAATGTGTTTAATTTCGTGGCGAAAAACTTCAAGGGAATGCAAACTTCTGAACTTTAAACTGCCAAACCGGATTTGAAATTGGTGTCACATTGTCAAGTAGCATTGACCCAAACATAACAAATGCGTTACGAAACATGCTGTATCGCATGTAAC
>JPKZ01001765.1:222341-247855 GCA_000803305.1 Toxocara canis
AGTGCGCACTCGACGAATTCATTGTCACTAGCACAGAAGCAGTTTCTGTAATATTATGGCAACTTTGTGAAATAATCTAGCGCTGTAAGACAATGTGATTAGATTGACAGATTCAGCAGAGAATTAGGCCATTTCGAGCAAAAACTATCACATTACGAAAGCAATTCGAGTGAAGTAACACTTCAAATAAAAAATTTGAATCTTTCCGGTTTGACATTTTACCAGAAACTGTTTTTCATGAAAAATACACGGAAACGGAGATCGCACACACTGTACACTCATTTTAAAAAAGACGTTTCGACGCCTTCATATTCAAATTCTTACGTATTTGATGACAGCGTTATGCTGCAAGCGATTTTCGTAACAAAAGAATCACTACTAGGAGAATGCTGTAATGAAACATATTTTCAATATGGTCACTTATATTAGCCTAACTACATTCCAGATAATCGATTTAATCAATTTAATCCTTAGAAATGTGTTCTGATCGAATCGCGCATATGCAAATTCGAAAAGAAACTCAGTTTTTAGTGGTCAAAGAATTGTAGAGATTTAGCACATTAAATATCTTATGTTGCTACAAGTAATGTGAAAGGAAAGTACGACAGCAAAATAATGGACATAATGAATAGAATATGTCGAGAAAAGAAATGATAAAAAAACAATTGACGACAGCAAATCGAATAAGTAAGTTAAAACTTGAGAAAAAAAAGGAAGATAAAATTCGATGCTATCAAAGTTTTTAATCCGTCTCCTCTGCTGATAAATACAGTGCAGTTGTCAAAAAAAATTCCATCTTTTCACTATTTAAAGCAAACGAGACGAAAGGGCAATAAAACGTCGCATGCATATGTCGTTGGCACACAGCACTCTCGTCAAGCACTCATGCATAACTATGATAAGCGCAACTCACGGCATGAAACAGTCATCACAACTGCAATGTTTCCGTTCGTTTCTTAAACCAGTAAGTTGTGATTTTTGACGTGTTGCTGTTATGAGAGACAATTGGCTTCGATCAACAAGGTAAAGTGACAAGTGTATGTGGGGAATGTTTCTCTCGAAGAGAAAAACCATTCTGTTAAACTCGACGTAAAAGAATCGATCCATGAAACATTTAACGTTGGTTTCATACAAGTTGTACATAAATTTCAGAAAACTTGATCGACAAGATCGGCAATTCACAAACAGTCCACGTTATCACAGCTGCCTCCATGCCGACCTGAACCAATTATAATGAGAAAGATGAAGGAAGATTAATTATATTTAAATTATTAGACGATTAAGTTCAAGAAAAAGACACCTGCCCATTTTTACTCATGGAATTTTCATAAAATAGTTGTTCAGGTAATCATGCAAACAGATCTTAATTACAATTCGAAGCAGATGCCATCATATCTGTTCCGACTTGTAACTGTGCTCACTGGCCTGCAAAATTACGAATGAGTACGAGACAGGGAAGTTCTTATCAAGTAAAACAATTTTAAACGAAAGTAATTTTTTCTTCTTCATGGGGTTTTTGTTTTCTAAAATCTCTGTCAAGAAGGCAGGTGCAATGACTCAGGTAGGAATCGCTGCAGTGTTCTTTCTGCAAGGACTTCGATAGGCAGCTCAAAATGCTTCCTGCGGGGTCGTTCCTTGAAGCCTCTTCGCTCGCCGCTCGCCTCCGTTCACTTACCCCTCTCCTCGGCGAAGTCGCCCCTTGACGGAGCGTTTCCAACGTCTGCGCCTCATAAACTCGACAGCATTTTCAACTTTTTTGAGGGAGGAGGCGAAGCCTTTACGCGCCTTTTGCCTACCCTCGGCTAAATTGAAGTCCCCGAATCGTTATTCCCTTTTTTCGTCGGTGTCCTCCTTGACCAAACTGCTCTCCGAGGTTTGCATTTACCCAAAATCGCTTCCTAAAGAACGCTGGTTCGTAGGGTCAAATGTTATACCGCAAACCTTACTAGGAAGAAACTCGTTCAGCAGTAGGTTTCATACCTGAAGAGACGTTTATTTAAGACTATTATCGAATCAAAACAAATAGGTGTTGCCTGCTCTAAAAAACTCGAAAAGTGGAAAAGATGGAGAAAACTGCCACCCAATCAGTGAGCAAATTTCAGATTTTCTCTTTCCCTGTCGAATTCTCCATATACTCCTTCATCAAATCAGCTGGCAATGGGTCTATTCCCAACGTTTGGAAATCGTTAATGTGCTATCGCTTACAATATTTTGCTCTCTCTCTTGCACGAACAGACCGTAGCGAGTAACCTATTCGATCGAAACGTAAATATTGATATGGTACTCAACGAAATAATGAGAAGTAATGCGATGGCAGTTGATGCGCTCCCGTCAAGAAACATCTCGAGCTGTGTGCCATTGCACTTCATTGATGCATCGCAAATCAGCCTTAGAAAACGTTTATAGAACAATTAACTTCGCTATTTAAAAACCGCATAACTGCTTTAATATTTTTTATGCTAGTATTTGCAAGAGACAGCAAACAAAAAAGGTTTATATCGGTTAGTGAAAAAAAAGAATTCCCTAGAGAAGGTGCCAAATAAATTAAAAATGTATGGAGAATGGTGAAGTGCGATACACAAAGAGTGTAGAATGAAAGAGGGCAATATTGAACGCATACAGTGCACAGACTCATTGTGATGTTTCGATCACGTCGAACATTCATAACGAACCATGAAAAATATAAAAAAAGCCGAGACACGGGTATGGATTTTCGCTTGCAAAATACGCCAAATGTTTATAACAGAAAGATAAAACTTCTTCTTAAATGGTTCAGGTTTCAGGGTGGTTCTAACAACTTTACTTGGAAAATCGCTCCAGATTTCGCTTATTGTGTATATGAAAAAAAAACGCTCTAAGCATGATTATTGGCCCTTTTGTTGTGGTCACCGACTCGGCTGGTGTGAAGATGAAAGAATAAGACCAATTAAGGTCCTCATAATCATCCATATTTCACAATTAAGGTCCTCATAATCACCCATGGCTGTATCAGTCACAGCTGTCCTAGATTCTGACTTATCAAAATTCAACATTCACACGAGTTCGTTCATAGGGAAATTGGAAATGATATAATATTGACGTGGGTCTCGTGAAGTGTCGCTTTACCGATTCGACAAATCCAGGAGATTGTGAACTAATGAGTGATAATCTCATAACGGAAAAATGTAAGTGACATAAAACGTCTCAAATAAGGTAATATAACCAGTACTAAAACACGTGAACAAGAAGTTCATGTTAATTGCTGTCTTCTCTCAGCTTATCACCATCATATGAGCAAAACATGCTTTCTAATCAATTGTACAATGATGATGGGCTTACCCAGTGCGGGATTACCCAATGTTTCTAAACGACTACTAATGTAACATAAACTAGAAAGTATTTCAAAATTGCTTGAATAATCACTCGTTAAATAACTAAAGTTAGTTGTCTAGTGGAGGTGCAATCAAACTGTAAGTAACTTAAGAGAGAGTTTTGAAGAAATGGCGTCTCGCATCATTAAAACGAAAGCCGAACTAACCGTCTGTTTAGCCAATATGCACATTTCTTCACTCCGCTAATAAAATTTATTAGTTTCCATGAAGCGATATGGACGGAACCAGCCGAGTGAGGAGAAAAATAACAATTTTCTTTAAGAATAACAGTAATTTGAAAGGGATGATGAAATCTGAAAAAAACGTAAACAGATCGAGAGACGCGAAAGCTGAATATATGGCGCACATTTATACTCACCGTTTAATCACTGATTTAAATGGATTGAGTCAAAAAAAAAATGATTTCGAAGAAAATATTCAGAAATAGCGTTGCCTCCATGCTCAGCCAAATCGGTAGTCACTTCTCTTATAGCTTCATCGGCCACTTCAGCACGACTTAATGGACTGTTTGTGATCGTCGCATTGAGTAAGATTTCATTTTTTGTTACAGTATCGTTAACAGTTACTGTGATATAGATGTAGTGCTATTATTCAATAATATAGATGAGCTATTATTCTGAGGTCAAATGAATCGAGGCGACTCATGAACACAGAAAGATTCTGCGCCTCAGCGATTCTACAAGGAAGTTCATTCCAGCTACGGATTACTCTGAACTGGAAGCAATAGAAGACACTGTTCACAGAATAGGTTTTCTGTGCTAACTGATAACGATGGGGCCGGCGTTCACGCTGAGTAAGAAGCGTAAATAGACTTTTGAGGGTATACCAGGGAAACTCCTGACATGTTTAAAGCACAGAGCTAGATCAGATTTAAGTCGGCGACACTTCAGAGATTCGAGATCGAATATTTTCAACCCAGCCCTATAATGAGGTGTTTGTAGCCCTGTGAACAATATATGAAATGCCATACGAGTATAATATTTTGTACTTTTTCAACAGTTTTTATGTCATTGGTAAGGTACGGTGACCATGCTTGCGTACAGTACCCTACTATGGGACGGCAGTACCCATACATGCTTTACGGTAATGTCCAGTGCATCTGTGCTGCAATGCAAGTAGGATACAGTTAGTCACCTTTAACGCTTTCGTAGCTACTTCAGTACAGTGCAGATTCCAGTGCAAATTTGGACAAATCGTGACTCCGAGGTCGCGGATCCCATCGTCCGCAGACGGTAAAATCTTGTTATCCAATCGCAGGAAGCACTCATGACGGAAATTGATAGGGAGAACCCGGCATTTCTTATACGAAATGTCAACTTGCCAAGATTTAGACCAAGCGCTGAAGGCATTCAGATCGCTTTGCAAAATGTGAAAATCAGTAGCGGGGTTTTTTGACAAGGACGATATATTTTTAGATCATTTACACGTGTACCTGTATAACCTCATTTATGTTGGTGTCGTTTTGTTATATATCTCACTTCCTCGCGCAACTTTCTTTATTCATGTGAATAAAGGCTATCCTTCCTCATCTTCTTCTTCATTTCCCGTAAATTAACGCAATAATTATTGAAGAGTACGGCACTTAACATCCGTGTTTAAGTTTTCCCGCCTTTACACTAAAATGTTTGCAGCGCTCTAGATCGTCATTTGTGATGCTGACACTGTTGCTACGTGCAATATCTTGCGTCACTATAAAGCTCCTGAAATGCTGGTATTCCACGGCAGGCGATTCCCATTCGTTGGGGAATGTGTTGAATCCGAGAGCGTTATAAAAATCCTCCACGTAAAATTGCTGCGTTCCTTTCCCAAAATCTGCTCTTCTGAGGGCTTAAACGGCGAGACCCGTATTCTCTGTGGTCTTATGTTGTGCGACGCGCCCTTCGAATAAGTCCGTCGACATTTCCGCGGCGATAGTAGAGGCCATAACAGATATGCCCCAACAGTTGTGCCCATGATAGGTCCTCCTGCTCTTTTCGGTAATTGTGCTTTCCGAATCCGTTTCAGGCTGAAAGCACTGAGGGAATTTCAGCGTTAGGACTGAGGGACTGAGTCTTCACCATTGTTGTAGTTTTTGCCAATTTTACCCATAACATTAATTGTGATAATTCCACAGCAAAAGACAGTTCTGCATGTTTCCACCGCTTCCTAGGTTCGCTTCGATCAACGAAAAGAAGTTACACCTTTTTATGGGAGCTGCAAGAGTACCTGTAGAAATCAAATAACTTTCGTAGAAGTTAGTTGATTTCGACAGAATTTGCTGTAACCGTATGGTTCATTTAACCAGAGCAAAGTATTGGTAATTTTATACAGCATAACACATGTGTTTCATAGATCGTGATGATCCAGTTATGCGCTACCTTCTTAATTGTTAATCGGTCTTTTAAAACAGGTGTTGAACTTGTTTTCTAGTACGTCCAGGTCGCAGACGTCGGGGCAGGGCTAGGGCGCAATTGTCGCAGCGCGTCGTCTGCAGTCGTGATTTTAAGTTTTGGTCTAGTCACTGCTGACGTAGGCAAGGTTTCCTCGCATATGTTGACGTTTTAATGGTTACAATCGCCCGTAAGGGGCTTGGCGGAAAAATTCTGATGAAGTCAAGTATGAAAGTCTTTACTTAGCGAATTAATAGCGAAATAAAGGTAAGATGACGAGAAAGAAATGGAGAGATCATCAAAATTCGCGTAATATAGGTGGGATTTCACTAACACACGTAAAATTTTGCCGTTTTATGAAAGTTAAGCCACAAATTCTTGGAAAAAGAATTAACAGTTGCAAATTTCTTTCCCCAGCAAGTCCTATGCGGTAGGGGGGGGAGAGGGCAGGGGAGGAAAGGGGAGGGAGGACATTGTAAGTGAGTAATTGCCTCATTCGCTCTTTTCGCATCGGAGCGCAAGTCGAGCTACGAGGTAGTTTTATAAAAACAGATTAATGTGCTTTTCCAGCGCAATGTTGCGACGAACATGGCCGCCGTTGATGCCATTTACGCGGATTCCATGTTCGTATATAACGGCAGCTCGGAGATACGCACGAGGTGGTGGTATTCGCCTGGCCGAAGATGTCGAGAAAGAGCGTGCTGATGAAATAAGCAAGCAAACAGGCGAGGAGAATCCGTTCGATTACACTATTTTTGGTGAGTTCATTCTTGCTTTTTTTGGCTGCATCGCCTTCAAAATCGGCCTCTATCCAAGCCCATACTCATTCTTTCTTGTCACGGCCGCCATGACCACTGCCACCATTCTCTACGAGCTGTCGAACATTTTGCGTCGACGCTGATAGAACGAACTACTGAAGCAGGAGTTATGAAAGTTGTTTGGCGTAATGTGCACGACGAGCCACTGCTTATATCGAGTTCGAGTGTGGCTCGTCAAAACTAGCGAATTTACTGCGCATAAACTGACGCTGAAAAAATGGCATAATTCAGTCGGCCTTTTTGCACACTGCATTAGCTGATTCACAAAGAAGAAAACGAATCTTTAGCAAAGGATTGGCATGGACGCTTGAATGGGGTGAAATATCGTTTTTTTTATTCATTTGCTAGTCGTTTATGAAAATAACTGGTCTAATTATGAGGATGATCGGTCTAATTGTCAAAATGACTGGTCCGATTGTGAAAGTGGCTGATCTGATTACGAAAGTGACTGATCTGATTATGCAAATGACTGGTCTAATCGGTCCGTCTCCTAAGCGCCTACCTTGCGATTCTTCCGGCTCGCATTTCTATTCGTTTATTACTTGCCTGAATCGGAATGTTCACCTCAATAAATGGTTTTGCCAGTTTTATCGTCCACCTTCAGGATGCGCTTTTTTTCTGTTTCTGTTCCATAGTCGTGCTCGCGAATTTGCTTCTGCTTCATTCATTCTCACAATTGAAAGCGACTATAGCCATTTCCTCGTGTTCCGTACTTCGTCCATCTTCTGTCAGGTCGTTTCTTTCTCTCATTCATTACAACTAAGCAGTGTTTTTTCGTGGAATCTGGAAACAAAATTCATGCTTTGTGCTTGGTGCCGGTCGGTCACTCCCACAGATGAGAGCAATAGTCTGCTGTTTACTTTGAAGGGTTACTTAGTCACGATTTTTACATTTCGTTACTGTCCTAACAGTGTCTCATTTTCTAGAACAACTCGAAAAAAAGTGAACAGCTTTACTTCAGATAAGTTTTATGTGATGTCACATGTTTCATCACCTGTTTTTTTTTCTGAGTTAGGGCGTGCTTCCTGGTACTCTTACCTAAGTTTCCCTTCGATATGCCAAGTCTAAATTTGCAGTAATAATCTGAAGAAAGCTTTCTCCGACATAGACTTTCCCTCCTCGAGTTCCCCTTCGCCATCATCACGAGAATTGCAAAAGAGAGTCTCCGGTCTACATAACATCCCTACCCAAATAGTGCAACGAAATCCACTATACTTCCATACTAAAAACTTCACTCAGTAGAGACCGGATAGAATAGTTTTTTTTTTTAAACCATGACACCGACCTCGAATAAACGGCTCCTATAGAAAGCTGCGAACTGTTTCTCACTCTGTTTGCTTCTTTCTAGGTGGTACGGTCCTCGAATAGATTGAGATAATGTATTTTGACGCCTGTTATTTTTCTCCATCACATTTATATTTGTACATTGTAGGAAACAAACGTAAACCGAAAGGTGATGTTTTTCACTATACGGATCGAAAAGCGGGTCGCGGTTATTCGGATTACGCGAGTACGATTTACCCACATCGACCATACATTTGGAAGCCCATCAGGAAGTTGTTTTGGTGGAATTATGTGGTCGTCATCGTTGGGATGGTGCTGCTAATGCTCGATTTCGAAGGGTTCGTTTCTGTCTGTCGTTTACGAGTGCAAAGTTACTAACTAAGACGAAACGTTTTCTTTTTGCTTACCGCAGTTGCACACCGGGTAGTGGAGGCGCGAGGAAAAAATAAATATTTTCGGGCTTTTAACGACAATCCGGATCAACTGGATCTGCATTTGACGACCCAACGACATTTCGGAAATGAGTTTACTCTAGTTGAAGGGTTCGTAAATTTTTCTCTACAGAGCCATTATACTTCTCATCTGTAGAGTAAACAAACAGGAACGCCTAGTTGATTTGCCGTAGGAGAGAAAACGAACCAGTGAATTATTTCTTGATATCTTCTGTAAATTTTCGAACGGCGACATGCTAATTCGATCTGAAGTTCGACTTTCGAGTTGTTCCAAAATTCTCAGAGGTGCTTTTTTCCTTACGTCGATGAACTGGCCCCAATGTATTTAGAAATGCTGCGTGCGCTGTTCCCAATACGTTTATGGTTCACCTTCGCACTTCTGAGCTCCTTAGCACTCCTTGGTACTTGCACTGCGGTTCTCCTTGGCAATGAGCCAATGCAACGCGGGTGCTGAATAAAGCTGCTCACTTTTTATGCTATTTTCATTCTGACCAAAATAAAATGAATCGTTTCCGGCTCTATTCCCTGCATTGATCTCATTTCGAAGTTTTTCCCTCTCGAATGCGATCGCAGAATGGGCGTCTAAGGTGTCTTATGCGATTTGTTGACATAAGGGTCAGTCGGCAAGTTGACGGCGTTATTTCTATGCATCGTTTCTACAACGGTCTTTTAAAGGTGTTCTGTAGCGGTCCCAGGCAAAACGCGAAGTTCTGGTAAGTTTTGGGAATTTTGTGAAAGGCGAGAATTATAAGTATTACTCGTTTTGGGCAAACCACAGTAGGTAGTGGAATGTAAAGTTTGAACGGTTTAGCACGCTGGTGCTTGCTGTATTATACAAACGTTGTTGAGTTACACAAACGCTGCGTAACGACTCTGCGGTTATCTCGCCGATTGGCCGTTATGTCTGCTGGTCCTTATATCGCCATAAACGAATTGTATTCTTTGGTGTCATCCATCGATGCTTGGATGAAAAACTTTTAAGTTTACTACAATATGGGAAACAGCTGAGCGCGAGATTTCGTCCTGAGGCTGCCACAATCGAGTCGAAATCCATCGATGAATCCGAAAACAGTTCGTCGTCGGGTGATGAGGATTCCAGTGAGGGCAGTAAAAAGAAAAAGAAGAAAAAGATTGGATTTCGTGAGAGGCGTATCATCGAGTACGAAAACCGAATACGAATGTATTCAGCTCCAGACAAGATTTTCAGATATTTTGCAACTTTAAAGGTGATTGAATTTTCTTGTAATGATAACTCTTGAGCAAAGGTGTTTCGATAATTACTTTTCGAGGCGGAATAAACGGTAAAAATGAACGAGAAGTAGAGTGGTGCACCATGAATAGATAACAGAAAGCCAAAGGGAACAGAGGCAGCACGTTCATTGATAACTCTTTAAGACCACACACACTTACAAATACTAATAATGCTTTTTGCAGAAGTGCATAAAAACCTGTGGGGTGCGTCTAAAGTGAGTTTTGCTAAGAGAGTGTCGAAAATTAAACAGTAGCTCAGTTTGTTGATATCTCTTGTTTTTCATGTGCAGTCTGCGTCGTAGTTGTGTAGGCACAATCAGTAAGGTTGTTGTGGTGTCCACATCATATGCATCATAAAAGTTGTCCATATTGTGCATGACTTTACCCTACCCTCCCTCCCCTCACTCGGCGGTACCAGATACCATTCGCGCTTCAGTTTTTAGCAGAAAGACAGCCGTTAGGCGCCTTTGAGTCTTTCTACTTCGCTTCGCATGAATTCGCATCAAGTGATGCACTTTTTTATACCGTGGTTGAGGCGCGCAGTCAGTTTAGAAACTTATCTCGTAGATAATGCACGTTGTAATGGATTTCAGAGCGTTAGTTCATGTGAACGAATTGTTTGTAAAACCTTCCATAAATAATAAATAAAAGACTGATGTTTGAGGTACCAAATGATGATGGCAGTTCGCGTCCGTACGATATTTATATGACACCCGAAGATTTTGTGCGATCGATAACGCCTGGAGTGATGCAACCACGTAATCTTGGTCTCGATCAGTTCCGAGTCTACGATCCTGCTGTAAGCTTTCTTCCTCCATAACGATACTCAATGGTTCGGTTGTGCCAGTTTTTAGTAGAACACTGCCCTATACAATATTATACCGAATACATATACAGAAAGGATTTCTGATGCAGTAATGTCACTGTTAATAGCATTCGCTGTGTTTTTGCGGAAATCCGCATTGGTTATCATATCCACTTGACATCCAAAGACTTCTTCCGAATCTCTTGAAATTATGAAAATATCGTTGGGCGATGGAGTTGGTTTGAATTATAATAGACAGATCACAAATAGGCTTTTTTCAACTTCTTGTGGGCTGGCAAAAAAAACAGCAAATCTGGTTTTAAGTTTTTTGAGGCATATAACAGTTATGTTTAAGTGTATGGTACCCCTGCCTATGGTTACCACTCCCATGAAGGTATATTCTTTCTTTTATTTATTCCATCCACAAAGAATGTCGCCACCGGAATGCTCACTGAACGCAGAAATGGCGATTTTCAGCCTGCCCAGCGCACTAATCATCGAATCTTCAGTCTTAATCACGTGCCTGCATCATGAAATCACCTTTTGACAGCCCAAGGCTGCAGAGAGGTGGCCTGGCAACTCCACCAAAAACTCTGAAGCAGCCTATATATGGATGCTGCAGTGTGAGGACGTGTGTTGCCACGGACAACATTGTCCCTCTCCCCTTCCTCTTCCCCTCGGCAACTTCATTTTCACTGAATCTGCAGAAAGCTGTCAAAGCGGACGCTGGCCAAGTCAAGTAACATAAATTAGGCACAGACCTGTCTCTCCTCATTTTGAAAAAGTGGTCCTAGGAAGAAGTCGCTCGAATTTCTTAGGGCAAAGCGCATGCAGCAAGCCAATGTGCTTAATGAAAATTTCAATTTTAAATAGAATTTCCTCCATTTCGGTTTAAAATGTCAAAAATTTTTTAAGAAGTTCGCTCACAGTACCCGTATTCAGTCTCTGAAAATTTGAGGCATGCTCCCAGAAGGTACCGCTTTTGGCATTTGGCACGATCGAAAGGTTTTCTAAAGTAAATCGAGCAGGAAAATTTGGTCAGATGCGAGAGAAGAGGGCCCGAAATATTGAAGGCGAGAAGAAGGTTCCTTCCCAGCGGGTCCTTTTCTAATTACCGGTCGCCACTTGCTTTTGACAACTGAGACTTCACCTTTATTGGGTGCTGCATTGCTCCGCTGTAAAATGATTATCATCGTCACCAAATCTCGTCAACGCTTTGCAATTGACAATGGCTAGCAGTGGCGGGAGGTTCCTGTAGCCGAAGACTGCAAGGCCGATGGTCCTGCTCCCTTTCATCAGTCGAAGTCCGCCAAGCTAATGCTAGGTGCTACCGTCGGTGGTCGGGAGTTGCCTGGGGCTGCTAATAGCCTATTTTGAGATCCGAAAGTTGCACTAGTGGTTTTTATAGCAGCAGGAACCTAGTGAAACACTGAGCAATTTTTTCTTGACGTTTTTTTCCGGCGCGGGTTGAGGATGTTACGACAATCAGCTTCAGGCATCGGATCCTTCTTTCCCGCCCACTAGTTGGAGGAGAGGGATCGTCGTGCCTAGCTACTATAAATATGTAGACAATATCAGTATGTACTAAAAACTTTTTAATCACTTTTTGTTGTTGTCTAAGCGACGTCGAAAAAAATAGCAGCTCGTGTTTTCCGCTGGCCTAATTCTTGGAAAGTCAGTCCTAAATGCAGCATTTTCTGCTTACTGGAAAGATAGTTTAGAAATTGAGAGATCGATTCAGGTACACAAGCACGAGTTCGCGGATCCAGAAAGTATTTTTACGAAGTTGGGTGATCGAGGCCTTATAAGCTTCAGCGACTATCTCTTCCTCATGGCGCTTTTATCAAGTGAGTTTTTTTTTCTTTGTTAAAGAGGACAATTTCGTCGTTTTGTGATAGTCGAACGGGCTAACAAGACGGTTGTAGCGCTTTCGCCCTCCCCGCTGTCTCCTCCACCTCTCTCTCTTTCTCCCCCTCTCTCTCACTTTCTCCTTCTCTCTCCCTCTTCGTGTCTTTCTCCCCATTGCTATGGCGCTTTTATCAAGTGAGTTTTTTTTTTGTTAAAGAGGACATTTCGTCGATTTTGTGATAGTCGAACGGGCTAACAAGACGGTTGTAGCGTTTTCGCCCTCCCCGCTGTCTCCTCCACCTCTCTCTCTTTCTCCCCCTCTCTCTCACTTTCTCCTTCTCTCTCCCTCTTCGTGTCTTTCTCCCCATTGCTGTCCATTCCTATCGCGATGCTCGCCTGCGGCAATAAATAGGATTAGCGTTGCCAGTTTCTCGCTTAAATTTTGCAAAAATTGATGGCTGGCTATGCTTTGCCGTTGGCGAAATATAGTAAAAATAAATTTTGGTAAATTCGAAACAATTAAAGGAGTTGAGAAGCTGGTATAATTGAAGTAAAGTATGATTTGTGAAAAATGGAAAGACATAAAGCGCGCTGCAATTTATTAGCGCTGGGGCAACGGGCAGAGTATATTGGCACTGAGTTGTTTGCATGTCGTTGCCGGTGCTGGCGAGTGTTCATTTGATTTTTTGTCATTTTTCAGCATCTCCGAAAGATTTTGCACTCGCATTTCGAATATTCGATGTCAATAACGATGGGAAAATCGATAAGCAAGAATTTGAGCGTGTTCAGGTATTAAATAACGATTCAGTTCAAACAGCTAGCTCTTGCTTCCATCCTTTTGTCTCTGTCATTGAACACTGATATCTGTGCTAGTTTTGCTTCTATGTGAACGTGTTGTTGTTTAATTAGCATTTGCAAGTCGGGTATACTGTATCGCTTGGAATAAAGCGCCAGTGGCGACAAAGTTCACTGCTTTCTGAGGAAGAGTTTATTTAAGGTGAATGAGATGTTGATGAGGAGGCTTTTTTGAACTCCTACTGTGCAGTGTTATTATTATGAAGATCCCTAGTGGTTTTAAAGGGAACAGGAGGAATCCCTCAGTGTTTTAAAGGGGGGGGGGGGGGGGGAAAAAAAAACTACATTTTGAGTATTTAAAATTGGAGCTTTCTCAATGGACATTACATTCGAGCTGATTTGTGCACCGAATTCACCCGCATAGTGCGATCGCTATACGTGCATTCCTAGGTCTGAGGATTGCCGCTCTAAATTTCTATTGCTTGTAAGGTTTGTATTCGGTTTAATAGTCCCCTACCTTTTCCGTCGTTTTCGTTCTCTTGTTCTTCCGCTTGCTTACTCTGTGTTGCTTTGTTGCAAATGGTTTATTCTTTCTCCTCTTCAGATGGCAATTGTCTCTGCCTCACACTCCTTGTTACTAGCCCAGACTATCTCCATTATGCTCTCTTCACGCTGTCATTGTGAACCGTGGAAGATTCTTTCCAAGTTGCTTTATAAGTCGAGAAGTGTCCACTTTCAGGAACTATTGATGGCCCAGACAACCGTGGGAATGAAGCATCGCGATCACGTAGCGGTGGGATTAGATTATGCGCAGGGAATAAATTCGGCTTTCTCCACTTACCTCTTTGGCCAAGATGGCACCGACCAACTACCCGTCGAAAAGTTTCTACTCTACTCTGTCTCTTTAGCACCTTCATTTTATACCAGTGCTATGCGGCGCGCCGATTGGGATCTCAGATCACTCCGATATTTACTATGAATTTTGGCGTGATCGAATCAGCTCCATATTTTATCAGCGATTACATCAGCAACAAAAGGTCGCCGTTTGTACAGTACTGGTTTGTTTGGTGCTGGTCTCTTTAGCACCTTCATTTTATACCAGTGCTATGCGGCGCGCCGATTGGGATCTCAGATCACTCCGATATTTACTATGAATTTTGGCGTGATCGAATCAGCTCCATATTTTATCAGCGATTACATCAGCAACAAAAGGTCGCCGTTTGTACAGTACTGGTTTGTTTGGTGCTGGTCTCTTTAGCACCTTCATTTTATACCAGTGCTATGCGGCGCGCCGATTGGGATCTCAGATCACTCCGATATTTACTATGAATTTTGGCGTGATCGAATCAGCTCCATATTTTATCAGCGATTACATCAGCAACAAAAGGTCGCCGTTTGTACAGTACTGGTTTGTTTGGTGCTGGTCTCTTTAGCACCTTCATTTTATACCAGTGCTATGCGGCGCGCCGATTGGGATCTCAGATCACTCCGATATTTACTATGAATTTTGGCGTGATCGAATCAGCTCCATATTTTATCAGCGATTACATCAGCAACAAAAGGTCGCCGTTTGTACAGTACTGGTTTGTTTGGTGCTGGTCTCTTTAGCACCTTCATTTTATACCAGTGCTATGCGGCGCGCCGATTGGGATCTCAGATCACTCCGATATTTACTATGAATTTTGGCGTGATCGAATCAGCTCCATATTTTATCAGCGATTACATCAGCAACAAAAGGTCGCCGTTTGTACAGTACTGGTTTGTTTGGTGCTGGTCTCTTTAGCACCTTCATTTTATACCAGTGCTATGCGGCGCGCCGATTGGGATCTCAGATCACTCCGATATTTACTATGAATTTTGGCGTGATCGAATCAGCTCCATATTTTATCAGCGATTACATCAGCAACAAAAGGTCGCCGTTTGTACAGTACTGGTTTGTTTGGTGCTGGTCTCTTTAGCACCTTCATTTTATACCAGTGCTATGCGGCGCGCCGATTGGGATCTCAGATCACTCCGATATTTACTATGAATTTTGGCGTGATCGAATCAGCTCCATATTTTATCAGCGATTACATCAGCAACAAAAGGTCGCCGTTTGTACAGTACTGGTTTGTTTGGTGCTGGTCTCTTTAGCACCTTCATTTTATACCAGTGCTATGCGGCGCGCCGATTGGGATCTCAGATCACTCCGATATTTACTATGAATTTTGGCGTGATCGAATCAGCTCCATATTTTATCAGCGATTACATCAGCAACAAAAGGTCGCCGTTTGTACAGTACTGGTTTGTTTGGTGCTGGTCTCTTTAGCACCTTCATTTTATACCAGTGCTATGCGGCGCGCCGATTGGGATCTCAGATCACTCCGATATTTACTATGAATTTTGGCGTGATCGAATCAGCTCCATATTTTATCAGCGATTACATCAGCAACAAAAGGTCGCCGTTTGTACAGTACTGGTTTGTTTGGTGCTGGTCTCTTTAGCACCTTCATTTTATACCAGTGCTATGCGGCGCGCCGATTGGGATCTCAGATCACTCCGATATTTACTATGAATTTTGGCGTGATCGAATCAGCTCCATATTTTATCAGCGATTACATCAGCAACAAAAGGTCGCCGTTTGTACAGTACTGGTTTGTTTGGTGCTGGTCTCTTTAGCACCTTCATTTTATACCAGTGCTATGCGGCGCGCCGATTGGGATCTCAGATCACTCCGATATTTACTATGAATTTTGGCGTGATCGAATCAGCTCCATATTTTATCAGCGATTACATCAGCAACAAAAGGTCGCCGTTTGTACAGTACTGGTTTGTTTGGTGCTGGTCTCTTTAGCACCTTCATTTTATACCAGTGCTATGCGGCGCGCCGATTGGGATCTCAGATCACTCCGATATTTACTATGAATTTTGGCGTGATCGAATCAGCTCCATATTTTATCAGCGATTACATCAGCAACAAAAGGTCGCCGTTTGTACAGTACTGGTTTGTTTGGTGCTGGTCTCTTTAGCACCTTCATTTTATACCAGTGCTATGCGGCGCGCCGATTGGGATCTCAGATCACTCCGATATTTACTATGAATTTTGGCGTGATCGAATCAGCTCCATATTTTATCAGCGATTACATCAGCAACAAAAGGTCGCCGTTTGTACAGTACTGGTTTGTTTGGTGCTGGTCTCTTTAGCACCTTCATTTTATACCAGTGCTATGCGGCGCGCCGATTGGGATCTCAGATCACTCCGATATTTACTATGAATTTTGGCGTGATCGAATCAGCTCCATATTTTATCAGCGATTACATCAGCAACAAAAGGTCGCCGTTTGTACAGTACTGGTTTGTTTGGTGCTGGTCTCTTTAGCACCTTCATTTTATACCAGTGCTATGCGGCGCGCCGATTGGGATCTCAGATCACTCCGATATTTACTATGAATTTTGGCGTGATCGAATCAGCTCCATATTTTATCAGCGATTACATCAGCAACAAAAGGTCGCCGTTTGTACAGTACTGGTTTGTTTGGTGCTGGTCTCTTTAGCACCTTCATTTTATACCAGTGCTATGCGGCGCGCCGATTGGGATCTCAGATCACTCCGATATTTACTATGAATTTTGGCGTGATCGAATCAGCTCCATATTTTATCAGCGATTACATCAGCAACAAAAGGTCGCCGTTTGTACAGTACTGGTTTGTTTGGTGCTGGTCTCTTTAGCACCTTCATTTTATACCAGTGCTATGCGGCGCGCCGATTGGGATCTCAGATCACTCCGATATTTACTATGAATTTTGGCGTGATCGAATCAGCTCCATATTTTATCAGCGATTACATCAGCAACAAAAGGTCGCCGTTTGTACAGTACTGGTTTGTTTGGTGCTGGTCTCTTTAGCACCTTCATTTTATACCAGTGCTATGCGGCGCGCCGATTGGGATCTCAGATCACTCCGATATTTACTATGAATTTTGGCGTGATCGAATCAGCTCCATATTTTATCAGCGATTACATCAGCAACAAAAGGTCGCCGTTTGTACAGGGGGGAGAGATAAAGAAACTACATTTTGCTATGTTTATCAGGATGGTCTGGATGAAGGTGGCGAGTATTTAAAATTGGAGCTTTCTCAATGGACATTACATTCGAGCTGATTTGTGCACCGAATTCACCCGCATAGTGCGATCGCTATACGTGCATTCCTAGGTCTGAGGATTGCCGCTCTAAATTTCTATTGCTTGTAAGGTTTGTATTCGGTTTAATAGTCCCCTACCTTTTCCGTCGTTTTCGTTCTCTTGTTCTTCCGCTTGCTTACTCTGTGTTGCTTTGTTGCAAATGGTTTATTCTTTCTCCTCTTCAGATGGCAATTGTCTCTGCCTCACACTCCTTGTTACTAGCCCAGACTATCTCCATTATGCTCTCTTCACGCTGTCATTGTGAACCGTGGAAGATTCTTTCCAAGTTGCTTTATAAGTCGAGAAGTGTCCACTTTCAGGAACTATTGATGGCCCAGACAACCGTGGGAATGAAGCATCGCGATCACGTAGCGGTGGGATTATGCGCGAAGAAGGGAATAAATTCGGCTTTCTCCACTTACCTCTTTGGCCAAGATGGCACCGACCAACTACCCGTCGAAAAGTTTCTACTCTTCCAGGTCTCTTTAGCACCTTCATTTTATACCAGTGCTATGCGGCGCGCCGATTGGGATCTCAGATCACTCCGATATTTACTATGAATTTTGGCGTGATCGAATCAGCTCCATATTTTATCAGCGATTACATCAGCAACAAAAGGTCGCCGTTTGTACAGTACTGGTTTGTTTGGTGCTGCTGAATAATTTCTGAAAGGTTAACGTGTTGAATATGATGCTGTTGGGATTGGGTGATTAACAATTGTTGTTTTCATTTCTTGGGTTAGGAGCCATGAGTAAGTATACAGTATGTGTCCACTTTCGGATACTCTGCGTCGATATCCTGTGCCACGCTGCTACATGCCTCTGCGATCGCCATGCCGAGTTGCGTGCGACGGTATTGTGCATTTAGGTCTTTAATTTTTACAATTTTACTTCCACATTTGATCAGTTGATTTGGGTAGCTTGAACATACCGACTTTGGCACTGTTGAAAGCGTTTATTTTACATAATTGAAGTAACATCTACAATTCGGCCACTGTCCCACTGTAAGCGACGTTTTGATTGTCATCCGGCAAATAGTATCGGTAAAATAGTAGGGCGTCACCTCAACGAGTTGCTTCTTCGCAGCCTTCATATACTCTCTTCAAAGATTGGCAGTTTTTATGGCCTCACTTGGTGTTGCCGCTCATGAAGCGGTCATCTGATTCCAGTTTTGCTGTATTTCCTTTTTTTCTCCAGTTTCCTTTTCTCCTGTTTTCTTACTTGTTATTTCTTGCAATTTATTCAAGAAAAATGGCGTATATGAACAGCAGCAGCAGTCTTTCTTAAATTTCGGTCGCTGAGGCGCATGCAGTGAGACCACTCTTGATGTTGTGTTAGTAGACAGCATTCTAGGGGTCTCATAGAGAAACGTGTGGTTTAGTGAATAAACGACTGTGAAAGGTGTACAATGCCGCCTCCCCCTCCCTTCCTCCCTGCAGGATCTCGGGAATCCCCTTACCGAAATGGGCGGGAGAGCTAGCTATATACGTCCAGCGATTTTTTTCAAAAACAACTTAAGTCGTAAATCATAATTTGTTTTGATGTGTAATCGGTTATTATGCGCGTATCAGGCACACTTGCATCGCGATGTCCTAAAAATCGAATGCCGACGCCGTGACCCTGGATCGACGCCTTCGGGCGTCATCTCCGAAGTTTCATTTGCCGATCTACTGTTAATGCATTCTTGCCTCAGTGAACAGAAGCAACGCAAGTTGTTGAAACGAGTGAAGGAACGATATGGATCCAACTCAAACGAGAAAACGGTTAAACTTGTGCTTTTAATCCTTTTTTCTATTAATTCGAAATATGTTTGTTAATTTCAAGTTGAGTAGGTGCCCATTGTCTTTTATTTTCCAAGGAATCGAAAAATGCTTCCAACGTTTATGAACTGATCAACTCATTACAGATTTCTCTGTTCGCAGCGTGACATACGGTTTCTTAAAAATTTTCTGACAGGCATAACTGCGAAATGTAAGTAAATATCGGGTAATTAGGGGAAGCTGTGGCACAGTACCCGCGCGAGCGGTTCAGGTGGACTCTACGAAATATGTGTTTTACTTCTTTGGTTCAAATTACAGCAAGCTATCGAGCAAAAGGAACATTGGAATATTGGCGCGTGCTAACATTAGAGTATCTGCTGATGAAGTTGTAATATCGGCTGTTCACTTTATTTCTGCGTTTATGTCGCAGATAACGTTCATGCGAGCAGGCGTTATTACCCGTACGAGTTACCACTGGTCATAGCAACTCTACCTTCAACAGTTGAAGCGCATCGACCGTTCGCCTCATTCTTTCCCCCTTCCCATCCCATATCTCATTTGCGGAAGTGCCATATATTGCCCTAAAAAAAACTGTTGAACCGCAATCTAGTTAATTGTAGACAATCATATACACAACGCGCAAAGATGCATCAAATAACAGTGTTTTTTGTTTAAATTTACCATGTTTAAATTCTTTAAATTCAGACAGAAAAGATGGCAAGAAATGTATGTAATGCCGAAAGTTATAAAGAGAATGAAGTGTGCGTCGTTTCTATGTATGGATGAAGTAACGCTATTATGTCTAGGATTTTTCTAACAAAATTAGCTTTGTGTATTAAGCAACATGCGTACTTATATATGATGAATGTTACTGAAATATTTAGGGAATAACTTTGGACGAAGTGTTCTCTTTCTTTTGTTTCCTTTATTATATCGAAGACGTCGATGTGGCATTGCACTTCTATCATTTGGCGGGTGTTCCAATCGATCGCGAAGCGTTGAAAGCGGTGGCCAAGAGGATTGCTGGATGTAAAATATCTGACCATGTTGTGGACGTGGTCATTACTCTCTTCGACGACAATCAGGTTATCTTATTCTGGTCTACAAACAAATTGTTAGTTAACAGTCTTATTACCGGCAGACAATTTTGACTTGTTCATTTGTCAGAAAATGATCGGTTATTATTTAGCAGTTAAGAAAACTTTAACGAGTTTGTCACTCTTTCACCGTCCATTTCCGAATTTGATTGCTTCGGGATGAGATGTTAAGTTTGGACTGGGGTGCAACCTTCTCTTTCAACTGCATCGATTTGACGCCTCAATTTTTCTTTCTTGGAATTCAATGCTTTTCGTCCTATTTTTTCCTCTCGTTTCATTTATTTTCATTCCCTCCGAAGAAGCTGCAACTAAACTGGAAATCAAGCAGCAATTGTCAAACGTCACCCCCTCCCTTCTTCGGAAATGGATATGGCGATGATGATAATGAGACCGTGCTTTCAGAGGGTGTGGAGTATGGGATGACCCCTCTGATCAGTCTTTTGCTAACCATCATCTAAAGCCTGTTGCCTAAGTTAATCTTCGAAAAACACGGACCGTCGTGTTTTATTCGCTCAAAGGCCTTCTTGGATAGTTTAAAACAATATGAGGCAAGAGTGTGTTATCTTCTATTAGACGCATTTAAAATCATGAAATCGTGCTCAGGGATATCTCTATCATTATTGCATTTGAGTGTTGGCGCGCCTTAATAGGTCGCAGAATATCACATTGATTTGTGCTTTAAAGTATTGTTCGCTAAGGTAGCCGTAAACGAACTGAGCTCTGGTCGACCAATCAAGTTATTTGCGAAATAGTCCAAATCCTTTGCCGCAGTTTTGATTTTTGGAATGAGGAGCGTTTTCGATCATTCTTCTGGATGCCTTGGAAATTTTGGCTTTTTTGAACGCGTTTTGGTCTTCTTTGTTGTGAACTGATTCTCTAAATCAGGTTGTTCGGGACGAGAACATTAGAAACGGAAATCTTTCAGGACGGTCAGTTGTCGAATAAGGAGTTTGTGGCGATAATGAAGAAACGAATGAAACGTGGACTGGAACGTCCACGAGATACGGGTTTTGTGCGATTGCTGGACGCACTGGGCATGTGTGCGCTCAGTCAAATGCATGAAATGGTCTATGCAGCTCGTCGATCATAACGATGTGCTGTGTTTGCTTTTCGTAAAGTGGAGCGGGCTTCACTGATCTAGTACGATCTGTCAATACCACGGAGGACCAAAGGAAGTCCCTAGTAAATATTGTTAGGTTTTCAAAGAAAATTTCAGTTCCTTATTTATTTCTTGCGATTCGTTTTTGTTCGATGGGTGACTCTCAACGATAAGTTGCCAAATTATAGTGCTTGTTATTTAGGTACAAAGACTGTACGGCTATGCCGTTGTAAAGTTCATAAGTTTGCTGCTAAAGTTATATACATCATTGTGCGTAACGCTTACCCTGTTCGGTTTTCTTGAGAGTGGAAAATAAGATGTGAGCGTTAGGTGCCCGCATGAAATTTACAAGCACTCACCATGGACCCGTAAGCTTTTCCGTGCATTTATAGCTGAAAAAAAGTCGTGTTCGAATGACGGTGGGGAAGCTACAAATTTTGGCAAAAATATTTGAGGAGAAAAATGTATTCGAGTAGCTAAAACTGTTGATATTAGCCGACAAATATTCGGGTAAACGTTTCTTCGTGTGATTGAGTTCAATTCACATTTTGCATGTCATATGCCTTAGTGAATTTGCAGTTTGCAAGGCGAATTGTAGCGCTATGCATGATGCGATATGTACTTCCTAAATTTAAAATACGGACCTATGCGGTTTCAGCCTGTTAAATACTGAAGCTAGAAATAAATTTAGTAGTACAGTCTACACCGGTGATGTCGTCGTGCCAAAATTTTGGTGTAATGCTGTACTTGTACTTCTTTGCGAGAAATGGTGTAATACTCTACTTAAGGCATTTTTTTTAAAACCGTGTGAACCGCGCGTATGCTGTACTTGCCCATTCAGATTGATACAATACTATACCAGGTATGTTGGCCTAGAAAGTGCAATACTCATGCTGTAATTTTCGTGCCTTGAATTTTTCTCGATACGCATGAACAAGACGATAGAGATTGTTTATTAATCTAGGTGATTACTTTATTAATACGTAGAATAAAGCAAAACTGTTCAAGGGTTTATCAATAGAAGAGTATGATGATTGTTGAAACAACAAAAGCCGATCATTGAAACAAGCTCCGAAATAAATCACCGATTTTTTAATCAGTAACGCAGTGAATGCAGTAGCCGATAGGGTAGGACTGTTAAAAGAGATCATTCAAACATACAGCTGTCAAGGTTTGTGTGATCTTTCTTATTGTCGAGAAGTTTTTGCTAGAGATAACCATCACGACACTCCTGCATGCACAGAGCTCGTTTTCGGAAGCAATATAAAATAAGTACACGGCGATGACTGTATAAGGAAGGTGAAAATGGTCAAACTACGGGCTTATTATGAGCCTTAATCGATTACACTTGAGCAAATTGTCATATCGACAAAAAAATGAGGTTAGAAACAGAAGAACCGAAGAAACACTGGAGACACTGTTCCTTTTGGAAAAGTATATACAACAGCTACCCAAGCAAAAATGTGTGCGAATCAGATTTCTTCGTTAAAGGGAGTCAAGGAGAGCGGAGCAATTCAAGTGATGCACAACAGAACCCCAAGGCGTGCTTCTCGCTCACAGTTTTAAACATTACAAATAACCGGTTGTGATAAAGCGCATGTATAACGAATTGTTACAGAAGAAAGGCAGTCGTGCTGTATAGGGGAAAAAATCACACTTGTGGGATGTTTAGGTGTTGACAACTCCATTCGAAACCCAGGTTTTTGGAACCAGATTTCCACTGTTTATTTTTATCGTACTAGAAAACCAGAAAATGTGGCTAAAAGTGAAACTGATAGCAACACCTGGTCGAAGAACAAATCACACGGTTCGCTTGTAGGAAAGTTTCCTTTCTTTCGAACGCTTAAAAAAATCATTTCCGCAGCATAATCTTAACGCAAGAGAAGCCGCGCTTTGTGGCGTAGCAGAGAGGATTCTGACGACTTCGGCTGGGCAGTATCAAATTGAGTCAGAGCCATGTGTATAGAAGTCCGGCCGCTAGCTTCGCTTTCCTGAATTTTTGTGTGACTTTTACAAGTGCATCACATCTATGCGGCAGTGGACTACTTTCAGACCGTCTGCTAACACCAACTGCATTATGTGAGCCGTGCAGCTCCACCCTCTTCAGAAATCGCTTACCAGTAGGCTTTATTCTGCCTATCTCTTCGAAATCATCAGTTTCCTCTTCACAGTTCGAATGACGGTGGGTAAGCTACAAATTTTGGCAAAAATATTTGAGGAGAAAAATGTATTCGAGTAGCTAAAACTGTTGATATTAGCCGACAAATATTCGGGTAAACGTTTCTTCGTGTGATTGAGTTCAATTCACATTTTGCATGTCATATGCCTTAGTGAATTTGCAGTTTGCAAGGCGAATTGTAGCGCTATGCATGATGCGATATGTACTTCCTAAATTTAAAATACGGACCTATGCGGTTTCAGCCTGTTAAATACTGAAGCTAGAAATAAATTTAGTAGTACAGTCTATACCGGTGATGTCGTCGTGCCAAAATTTTGGTGTAATGCTGTACTTGTACTTCTTTGCGAGAAATGGTGTAATACTCTACTTAAGGCATTTTTTTTAAAACCGTGTGAACCGCGCGTATGCTGTACTTGCCCATTCAGATTGATACAATACTATACCAGGTATGTTGGCCTAGAAAGTGCAATACTCATGCTGTAATTTTCGTGCCTTGAATTTTTCTCGATACGCATGAACAAGACGATAGAGATTGTTTATTAATCTAGGTGATTACTTTATTAATACGTAGAATAAAGCAAAACTGTTCAAGGGTTTATCAATAGAAGAGTATGATGATTGTTGAAACAACAAAAGCCGATCATTGAAACAAGCTCCGAAATAAATCACCGATTTTTTAATCAGTAACGCAGTGAATGCAGTAGCCGATAGGGTAGGACTGTTAAAAGAGATCATTCAAACATACAGCTGTCAAGGTTTGTGTGATCTTTCTTATTGTCGAGAAGTTTTTGCTAGAGATAACCATCACGACACTCCTGCATGCACAGAGCTCGTTTTCGGAAGCAATATAAAATAAGTACACGGCGATGACTGTATAAGGAAGGTGAAAATGGTCAAAGTACGGGTTTATTATGAGCCTTAATCGATTACACTTGAGCAAATTGTCATATCGACAAAAAAATGAGGTTAGAAACAGAAGAACCGAAGAAACACTGGAGACACTGTTCCTTTTGGAAAAGTATATACAACAGCTACCCAAGCAAAAATGTGTGCGAATCAGATTTCTTCGTTAAAGGGAGTCAAGGAGAGCGGAGCAATTCAAGTGATGCACAACAGAACCCCAAGGCGTGCTTCTCGCTCACAGTTTTAAACATTACAAATAACCGGTTGTGATAAAGCGCATGTATAACGAATTGTTACAGAAGAAAGGCAGTCGTGCTGTATAGGGGAAAAAATCACACTTGTGGGATGTTTAGGTGTTGACAACTCCATTCGAAACCCAGGTTTTTGGAACCAGATTTCCACTGTTTATTTTTATCGTACTAGAAAACCAGAAAATGTGGCTAAAAGTGAAACTGATAGCAACACCTGGTCGAAGAACAAATCACACGGTTCGCTTGTAGGAAAGTTTCCTTTCTTTCGAACGCTTAAAAAAATCATTTCCGCAGCATAATCTTAACGCAAGAGAAGCCGCGCTTTGTGGCGTAGCAGAGAGGATTCTGACGACTTCGGCTGGGCAGTATCAAATTGAGTCAGAGCCATGTGTATAGAAGTCCGGCCGCTAGCTTCGCTTTCCTGAATTTTTGTGTGACTTTTACAAGTGCATCACATCTATGCGGCAGTGGACTACTTTCAGACCGTCTGCTAACACCAACTGCATTATGTGAGCCGTGCAGCTCCACCCTCTTCAGAAATCGCTTACCAGTAGGCTTTATTCTGCCTATCTCTTCGAAATCATCAGTTTCCTCTTCACAGGATAAACGCACCATCGTCTAAGCTGGCAGATCGATGCCCACCTTGATCACGTGAGGTGATCACCATCGTTACCGCTTCGCAGTCGGTTTCCTTCCTCAGGCTGCAGCACCTCGTGTTCCTTTTTCTGAAATAGTCCACTACGTTTGCACTAGTCAGCTACTACTCTCTACATCGACGACTTGTCGATGCTTGCGCTGTTTAAGATTTTTAAACAGTTATTACTTTCTTCAAATCAGCAATGCTTTTATGAGGCATCCATGTCCAATGTAACGAACAGTAAAACGTTTATATGAACGGTAGGGCCGGACAGATTTTGAAATTTCATTGTTTATGCGTAGTTTATAAAATAGGTTAACGTGAGTCGTTAAAGCGGATATGGTATCAGCCCAATCTCGCGCATTTCCACCTGTTTCTAGTTATCATTAAATGCGAAGCATCCCCCCCCCCCCCCCCCCACCCCCCCCCCCCCCCGC
>JPKZ01001765.1:248464-281931 GCA_000803305.1 Toxocara canis
CACCCCCCCCCCCCGCCCCAGTTATGTAGAGGTTGAGGTAAATTCTATCATGGTGAGGCTGGTTGCTTTGATTGTTTTTTTTACTTACTTTAAAACCAACTCCTTATAAACGACGTCTACAATATTTTCCTGCATTACGTTTAATGGAAATGTGTGATAGCGTTTTTATTGGCGGACAAAATTTGTGCATTAGCAAATCCTGCTCACCTTTCATTGTTATGATCAGGATTCTGCGAAACACACAGTGATTAGAAGGAAGGGATGGTGTATTTGTGGGAATCTGTGATTATACGAAATACGATTATAGGATCTCTCCATCACTCACAAGTGATCACATGTGCAGTAGCGGCATGATTTTTGCACTTAAACATTTCCATTTTTACTCTATGCTTACTATCGTTTTGCTCATTAGTCACAGAAACAAACTGTTGTCATTAAGTGTATGATAGCTTATGTCATCTCATGTTCAAATAGAGAATGAATAATTCTCGGCGTACATATACAGGAAGTTCACCGCTTGAGAAGCTAGTTTGTTTAAAGGACTTCATTCAGTACTTATGCTGTCGTGTTTTTTACAAGTGAACGACTGAAACACTTTCGGCAAGAAATGGCATCGGGTCTTTCGCTGCTGTCGATTCCTAGACATCGTTGGAAGGCGCATCTCTTAGCTTGATTTCGGTGACTCCTTGTCATCTGATTAATTTCGGCCTTATCGTCTAATTAGTTTTGGTGATCCACTGCTGGCGAAACCATTCCGAAGTAGTGTCGGTATAATGGCTGGCGTCTAATTAGCGGGCGTTAGTAACGGAACGAAAACCAAAACAAAAAATGCCTTGACTTTAGGAGAAAAAAATCCCGAAATAATCGAAACGCGTATCATTTGCAATGTAAAACAGTCAATTTTGTTCACAATCGTTACAACAAGGTCATTTGGCCGAGATTTTGCCAACTTCTCAAACACTGCCCATGCCTGACAAACTGTTCCAGTCCATTCAGTACTTTATGGTGCTAAAATACCAAAATGTAGATAGTTTGAGGGCTAGAGTTTATAATGCAAATTGTATTTGTTCCAAAATGGCACTGAACTGTGTGTGGGTTATTTCTGATGTGCTTTTCGGAAACTTTGACAAGGCACGTAAACACATGCGGATTAACTAACCATAAATAACTGGTCCTATTTGTGTTGTAATAAAATCGCGCCACCCAGCCAGTGCCGTTAAAGGCGAACGCTAGGCGAAGAGAAACAACTACTACCGAGATACAAACACTACGGAAAGCGTTTGCGATAAAGGCAGTGTGTTGTCTTCTGCAGCAGTAACATCTGTCATGCAAACTCCATCAGCTCAAATGCACCAGGTAAATTTTATGCTTTACACACAATGGCTGCCCATACTACAAAACAGAGTCCGAATAAATTGAGAGTTGAAGAGATGAGCATACAGCGATGAAATAAAGGCGATAATGGAGTGATGGAAACTGTAATGGTGTTTTCAGACCGCTTTTCACACCAGCATTATCGAACACAACGATCTGAGACAGTGACTTCTGCTGCAGTCCATCGTTGTGGCTGGTCTCATCGCGAAACCAGAGAATTGTGTTCTTGATGGAGCTTTCATTTGTTCTGTTTGGGGATTCATAGTGATAGCGGAATCGTTCTTTCAGCCAGATTGATATCGGCCATTTAAAACCTCTTCTCTGTAAGCTATATATGAGGGTTACAATAAAAAGCGAGCAGCAAGTAAGCAAAAAAATACATCGTAGTGTATCACTGTGCAGCTGTTCTTTGCTCGTCCCATGCTTTACGGTATGCGTTAAGATGTTTCATGTTTATTTTCACCCGTATAAGTGTCAATGAAGTGAGATGTTATTTCATCTCGTTCAGTGAGTGTAATCGTTCTTGCACTGTGGACGTGCTTTCAGTTAAACTACGATTTGCACTGTGACCATACTGCACCTCAGTAGGTATCGACTGTGCACAAATAAACGTAATCAACAAATTCTGCAACGGTCTAACCTTTGCGCTTTCATCAAATACGTTGACTTGTAGTTGCTTCCTTTGCACTTTTCCACTTCCTTCTCGTGCTTCCATGTCTCGCTAACTTTTTATCAAAGAGCCAGAGAAACTCCGACTACTGTAAGCGATCCCCCTTATTCTTGCGTTCTACCCAGTCCTTTTTCTGTTGAACGAAACATTACGAATAATGCCGAACAGGAGCTGCTTCTATTGAAGCCGCTATTCGAACGCTTGTAAAGCAATAAGCAACCTGTCGATTCGACGTTAAAGAAACTGTTTGTGTTGTAACTGGGTGAAGCTGCGCCCTTATCGTCATTTATCAGACAGGGTCTTATCATTGCTTTCCACGCATTCGGTTACATCAAAAGGGTTGTAAACATGATAGCAGTATCGTCGTCAATGGATTACCGAAACGCCTCAGAAGGTCACGGGAAGCCAGAGATGCGCATATCGAAAAGGTTCAATCAATGAGAGCAGCAACGAGCAATTCAGCGACAGGCCAAAACTCTCCCCCGTAATCTATCGCTCCCTCTCACTGACTAGACCTCATCGATGGGCACAGTTCAGGCAGGCTCTCCCGCTAGTCGTCGAGTTGTTTTGACGTTCCACTCACGACAACACTGCAAGCGTATGCGTGTAGACATTGATTGTGCCGCCGGATGAATGCATACTGCTTCAAGAAGCGAATGCGTGCACAGCGGCGATTTCCAGTTGGGAAGTGAGCGAAAAGTAATCGGAGTAGGACGCAGTCGCTGATGGAGGTTTGTCCAAGTTCTCATGCAGTTATTGTTTCAGCATGCAATGTCCAACAATACCTCTTCACCTAGTCTGTCCACATCCATATAACTGCTTCAGGTTGCCTGAATTGTTCCATCCTCTCTGTCTCTCTGTTTTTTTCTTGACATGCGTTGTGCACGTCTCATTATCTTTACCGTAGGAACTGGTTAAGGGTGTTCTTTTTGTAGGCGTGCTTCATAGTTTTATCATCCTCCCTCAAATCGCTGTTTACTCGATTTCAAACATCGACTATAAAAGGTCGTGCATTAAACGTTCATCGAAAGTAAGATCAAAAATGGTTACCAAAAACACGTAAAGTTTTGGTTTGAAAATCACACCAAGGCGAAATAATTCGTTATACGAGTGATCGGATACGATTTGCAAAACAATTATATATCTCTTACATAACGAATATGTATCTTATTAGAAGTATAACAGTGATTGTTACGTAGACGTTACAGAAGCGCAGTTGTCACAGACATGACAGAAGGATACGTGTACTGCAGACCAGATTGGTGCAAGCGTGAAGACTTTTCCTTTATAGCACAGTTTGTCGAAAATAAGAGTGGCAACGCTCGATTGTTTTTCATTCTCTATTAAGCATCAAAATTTGGGAACGGGACATTGCAGAAAAACTTTTAAGAAATTTCCACAAAGGGGTACAAAAATTTTCAGGTACGGATAGGTCGGACCGCCGACTTATCGGTACGACTACTGTATGTAGCATTTTGAAACAGCATATAGACTTGCTTCCAGAAGGCCAATTTGCCGACGGTGGATGCAATTCGAAGAGCGATTCCGGCGCAATGCTTTGAGCGTTCATTACCCAAAGCGTTGTTCTTCCTGGTGCTCGATTTCGGCATTCTTGGCTCTCTGTATCTCACAGTATCATATTTCGAATACTTCGGCATTATCGGTCTATTGCTATGGTAAGACTTTATATTAACAGCAGTATGTGTTAAGAAAACACTTGCAACCAACTGCAACAAGTGCCAGTACGTTTTAGGGAGCTGCTACAATCCATGCTTTAGCTTTTTTCCATCGTCCGACCAAATCGTTCCATAAAATACAAACCAGCGTTGAAACATGTTCGATAAGGCATCCACATTTACACCCATTCCACTACCCATTCAAATGTTCTGCTGAAATTTGTTCTCCTAATTCATTCCGTCATAGGTTTTGAAGTCCGATGGATCACATATGCCTACAAATTTTTTGACAATTTCGCTTGTTTAGAAATCGTTCTGTTGTAGTTGGATCGAGCTGATTTTCGGTATTTTGGGTCACTAATAGTATATTATAGGTGGCTGGAATTAGTGATCGCTGAGCCACAACAACCGGACAGGCACACAGTAATTACATACGCATAGGCGGGACATCACCATAATGCGCTTTGCAGACGCGGGTTTGTAATTGTGATTTATGGCAGAAGAGTAATGATGCTGTCAAGAAGCAAGAAAGTTTCACAAGTGTTCAGCTATTTATTAGGGGACCGTTGAATTTTCGCTAATTGATTAGACCTTTCGGAGTTCGGAGCCTTTTGAAGCCATGGCAATCAGCTATTCGCTATCACGAGCGAGCTGCGCTCGATTAAGTCACTTATCAGGATGTCATCGTTACTCAATTTTCTTCGATTGAGCCGCCCATATAATGCACTCATAGTTGCGCAGCAATGTAACTATGAAATGTAGAAGCGTTGTGGAGTACTGATTAAGGTACTGGCTGATGGGCATGTTCGGTTCGTCGCTATTCGTTGTGGGGCATGACTGCGGCCACGGCAATAGTATATTATAGGTGGCTGGAATTAGTGATCGCTGAGCCACAACAACCGGACAGGCACACAGTAATTACATACGCATAGGCGGGACATCACCATAATGCGCTTTGCAGACGCGGGTTTGTAATTGTGATTTATGGCAGAAGAGTAATGATGCTGTCAAGAAGCAAGAAAGTTTCACAAGTGTTCAGCTATTTATTAGGGGACCGTTGAATTTTCGCTAATTGATTAGACCTTTCGGAGTTCGGAGCCTTTTGAAGCCATGGCAATCAGCTATTCGCTATCACGAGCGAGCTGCGCTCGATTAAGCCATGGCAATCAGCTATTCGCTATCACGAGCGAGCTGCGCTCGATTAAGCCATGGCAATCAGCTATTCGCTATCACGAGCGAGCTGCGCTCGATTAAGCCATGGCAATCAGCTATTCGCTATCACGAGCGAGCTGCGCTCGATTAAGCCATGGCAATCAGCTATTCGCTATCACGAGCGAGCTGCGCTCGATTAAGTCACTTATCAGGATGTCATCGTTACTCAATTTTCTTCGATTGAGCCGCCCATATAATGCACTCATAGTTGCGCAGCAATGTAACTATGAAATGTAGAAGCGTTGTGGAGTACTGATTAAGGTACTGGCTGATGGGCATGTTCGGTTCGTCGCTATTCGTTGTGGGGCATGACTGCGGCCACGGCAATAGTATATTATAGGTGGCTGGAATTAGTGATCGCTGAGCCACAACAACCGGACAGGCACACAGTAATTACATACGCATAGGCGGGACATCACCATAATGCGCTTTGCAGACGCGGGTTTGTAATTGTGATTTATGGCAGAAGAGTAATGATGCTGTCAAGAAGCAAGAAAGTTTCACAAGTGTTCAGCTATTTATTAGGGGACCGTTGAATTTTCGCTAATTGATTAGACCTTTCGGAGTTCGGAGCCTTTTGAAGCCATGGCAATCAGCTATTCGCTATCACGAGCGAGCTGCGCTCGATTAAGCCATGGCAATCAGCTATTCGCTATCACGAGCGAGCTGCGCTCGATTAAGCCATGGCAATCAGCTATTCGCTATCACGAGCGAGCTGCGCTCGATTAAGCCATGGCAATCAGCTATTCGCTATCACGAGCGAGCTGCGCTCGATTAAGCCATGGCAATCAGCTATTCGCTATCACGAGCGAGCTGCGCTCGATTAAGCCATGGCAATCAGCTATTCGCTATCACGAGCGAGCTGCGCTCGATTAAGCCATGGCAATCAGCTATTCGCTATCACGAGCGAGCTGCGCTCGATTAAGCCATGGCAATCAGCTATTCGCTATCACGAGCGAGCTGCGCTCGATTAAGCCATGGCAATCAGCTATTCGCTATCACGAGCGAGCTGCGCTCGATTAAGCCATGGCAATCAGCTATTCGCTATCACGAGCGAGCTGCGCTCGATTAAGCCATGGCAATCAGCTATTCGCTATCACGAGCGAGCTGCGCTCGATTAAGCCATGGCAATCAGCTATTCGCTATCACGAGCGAGCTGCGCTCGATTAAGCCATGGCAATCAGCTATTCGCTATCACGAGCGAGCTGCGCTCGATTAAGCCATGGCAATCAGCTATTCGCTATCACGAGCGAGCTGCGCTCGATTAAGCCATGGCAATCAGCTATTCGCTATCACGAGCGAGCTGCGCTCGATTAAGCCATGGCAATCAGCTATTCGCTATCACGAGCGAGCTGCGCTCGATTAAGCCATGGCAATCAGCTATTCGCTATCACGAGCGAGCTGCGCTCGATTAAGCCATGGCAATCAGCTATTCGCTATCACGAGCGAGCTGCGCTCGATTAAGCCATGGCAATCAGCTATTCGCTATCACGAGCGAGCTGCGCTCGATTAAGCCATGGCAATCAGCTATTCGCTATCACGAGCGAGCTGCGCTCGATTAAGTCACTTATCAGGATGTCATCGTTACTCAATTTTCTTCGATTGAGCCGCCCATATAATGCACTCATAGTTGCGCAGCAATGTAACTATGAAATGTAGAAGCGTTGTGGAGTACTGATTAAGGTACTGGCTGATGGGCATGTTCGGTTCGTCGCTATTCGTTGTGGGGCATGACTGCGGCCACGGCACGTTTAGCGAGTACCCAGTGATCAACGACCTTGTAGGTCATCTGGCACACGCTCCACTTCTTGCTCCTTATTGGCCATGGCAAAAATCACATCGACAGCATCATCAATACACGTCGCATATTGACAAGGATATGGTATGTTAACGACAGCTTATCAATGGTCTCACTCCAGCAGTTACTGTTTTTACTTCTTATACAATCCTCTTCTGTACAACGATGCAATATTCGCGCTAAACTGGGGTTCGGTTATGCGGTACAGTAATAATGCCGTTTTTGGGAAGAGTACAGTACAAGTATCAGTGTGAGGTTCTGGGAGAAATCGAAGTATTCATACCATTCATGGGTTCGAAGACACGTGTTCGTACCATTTAGTTTTCCTGCCAAGAAATGTTGTAGTGATATCATTCGTGCACCTGTACAAAAAATAATATGTACCTGTTATATTTTGTTGTAGCTTATCACAGTAGGTGAAGCATTCATGCACATTTGCACATGCAGTACAGTATTCGAAGGAATTTTTGGGAAAGGTTCGTCCAAGGATTCATGTTAAAAATTGTTGCAATGGCATGACAGATTGACCCCGCATCTACTTTCTCGCTTGCATCACTGAAAGCAGATCCTTTCTAAATTGATTCCAGGTAGTTCGATTTTGCTTAATCTAGAAAGGCTTGTTTTACGTGGTATGAAACGGGGAACAATTCGTTAGAGGGCATTTTTAATTTAAATTTTTCAGCGCAAACGGGAGAAGAAATTTTTTTAGAATTGATATTTCTTTAGAATTCAGCGCAAACGGAGAAATTTAGAATAGCTTTTTAACTCACTCGTTAACGATATTCGGACATGTTATCTTCACTCGCTGATTGATTTAAACTTTCTCGAAGCGGTTGCTGCCGTCAGATGTCTATTTTTTTGCAGAAACTCCACGATTTTGCATTAAAACGAACTTTCCCTTGCGAGTGACCGTAACGTCAGCTTTATTTGTCCAAAAGAAATAAATATTTGTATCGGAAGTTTGTTTTCAAACAATTTATTGTTTAACAGTGAAGTTTAGTGAATGCGGTTTCAGCTGATGCGGTGTAAGAGAGTTATTGCTCGATGACTAATCTGCTCTGCCCGATAGTAATGTTTGGTTTTTCATTTACATAACATTCTTTTCGTATTTTATCCTGGATGCATCCATCCTCCACAAAAAAAACCAACGTTTCGCCTTGTATGATCTCCCAGTAAGCCCACATATAATGCCCCGAACAGTCAAGATGTCCTCGCGCTATTGTTTCTCTAGGCGATTTAAATTCGTTAACAACGCTTTATCTGAGGTACATTGTAGTTGTTCAAGGAGTGGTTATGGAGTTAATAAGCTCTGGCCATTTCAAGCACCAAAAACAGAAAACGTAACGAAACAGTTTTATTCGATCGCGTTCCCATTACTGAAGTCATACTCATGACGGCGCTCAAACTCACATCACTAAACCGCACTGATCGCACTCCTTGCTATCCCCTGAGAGCGGAAAATTAGTGCCATAATGGCTACAGAAATTCGTCGGACGGGTTGGACGCTCATGGATCTTGAAGCGCTATGTCTGTTTAAAAATATTCGAGGAGCATAAAAGGGCGATCGTGAAAGTTGCTCGATTTTAAGGGGCATCCGTGGGTAACGGAAGAGGAGTTTGAATCGCGAAATTGGATCGAGCGCAATTTCTCAAAGATTCCAGTTTCCGCTTTCTTCAGGTGAGCAAATTTATTATTTGTCTGTGACAACTTCTAACGTATTTTGCGCTGCAATCTTATGGTACATTATTACTGCTGAGAACAAAAGCATTGGGCAGATGCAAATTAAAAAAAGAAACGTGAAAACCAAATGATCGCCTTGCTTCTCTTCAAATCTATCATATTATTCGCCTTTTTTTACATGGCATTCATCATGCATTTCCGATTGACTATGAACAGTGATTTTTTATTGTAATTTATAGAAGAGATTTGACATTCAAAGAGCTGTGAAAAAAATAGAGTAGTGTATTTCTATAGTTCAGTTTGATCATTTTAACGAATATCAGAGTTTACCAGTTACGACTGAAACTTTTCAAACGTACGTCTAAAAAGTTCTTGTCGAGTATCACGCCAATGGTTTTTCTCATCATGGACATTTTTGTGCCAATTTTAAAACTGACTGTCCGCAAGTAACTGCTTATATTTATTTCTATGTGTCCTTTTTAATGTGAATATTTCTTGTGCAAATTTGGAGCAGAATATCACCTTGCGACCTGTCGTCGTTCCCTGTAAGAGCGCAGGTCCACCGAGTTCCATACATCTCTGCTCTGTGTGATCCTTTCCCAGCACTGACCGAACAGTTTCACGAGTGGCTAATCCCATCTTGTTTTTGGCCTACCCAGAGGCCTTTTTGTTTCTTTTGGTATCCACTGTGTGAGCCTATAGGTCCAACGATTATCAGACATTCTTGCAGCATGACCCGCCCATCATCTTTTGCTCCTATACATCTCGGTTACCACGTCTTTCACTCTGGTCATGCGATGCAAATCATCGTTCTTTATTCTGTCCTTCCGGGTGACACCGCACATTTGCCTTTCGCAACATTTGTGGTAGCCCATGTTTCGCAAGCATGGAGCATAGTTGGAAGAACTGTTGTGTTGAAGATGCTCGCTTTAAACTTCATTGGTAGCGTTCGATCCATTAGGACTGATTTGTATCTTCCAAAGGCAATCCATCCTGCTCTTCTTCTTCCATCCCGTTCTCCGTCAGGACAATTATTTGATTCCATTTGGCGACCGAGGTACACATAATCTTTCACTAGCTCTAATTCTACGTCGTCTAGGCAGACTATGCCTTCTATGCAGAAAGAATTCCGCGTCCACTTCGTCTTTCCTGTATTCATTTCTAGACCAGTTATCTTAGAGATGGTCGATAGCTGTTGCAAATCGCTTTGCAGATCTTTCGGATTTGTGGCTAACAAAACGCTTTCGTCCGCGAAAAGTAAATGCGATAGTCGTTCTTCATCAATGTTGATTCCCCCTTTGAATTCTATCCTTCTGAAGATCTCTCCTAAGGTTATTGCGAATAGTTTTGGTGATATTGTATCACCTTTTCGTACTCCTTTATTGATGTTTGTGCGACAGTTTTCGGAGAGCATCTTGATTTCTGCTTATATTTCCATGTGTTTCCATATTCATATGCTATATGTCCATGTGCTTATATTCCTGCTTATATTCGGAAAGCAAGTAACTGCTTATATTTATTTCCATGTGTAGTTTTTAATGTGAATATTTCTTATGCAAATTTGGAGTAGAATATATTAAGTCAAATTTTATTTAGTAATGATGAAATTAGAGTTTTTTCAGGTGGAATCCAATTTACACGATTGCGGGCCTTCCAGATGGGAGTCACTTTTGGCCTTACAGCAAACTGTTTGCGAACGATCGCGAAAGAATTCAATGCGTTGTGAGTGGCATCGCTTGTGCGCTGTGTGCATTCGTTAGTTTTTGCACTTTTTTCTGTATTCCTTCTTTCAGGCGCAGTGCTAAACATGATGCAGTAAGTATATACACATATACATATATTCATAGGCATATGTTAGGATGGTTTTTGACGTGACGTCATTATGATATTATATTGCCCTCATCCGCGAATTGAATTGCAGACAATATATCCAGCCAATAACTATTAGAATACAAATTTTCGTGCGAAACATTGCTAGCAATGCGCTACGTGTCGTACGGCTAGCAACGAAGCTATTGCGAATCGCTGGGTTACGAATCTTTCTTAACATTTTTTAGTCACGATTAGTTCGGAAAATGCATGGAATGACGTTTCAAAACTGCTTAATAGCATTATCTTAGAAGAGTCATATTTTAATTTTTGTAGATTAAGTAGGCGAAAATCCCCTCCCTATTAGCGATAATTGTGATTCGGTTTGATCATCTTTTTTGATTACCATTTAAAAATAACTGTGTAGAGTTTAAATACTCCTTAGAAGTCCTGTGAGTTGAAGATAGGTTATGTGCTCTCTGTGATCCAAAAAATACAAATTCTACTTTGACTTTCGAAAATGCTGTTGTATCGGGAAGGCAGGAGGGGGGTGGGGGTGGGTAAAATCGGCAGCTTAAAACGGCTTATCTACACTTCACGGACCACAGATGGTCGACCACTGTGTATTTGCATCCTTCCAGCAAATGTGATGTGCACTATGTCGATAGAGCATTCAAAAATCATCTTCCATAATTGCTTATCTCCTTTTCGTCAGGATCTGCAGTGAAAATTTTTGATTGGCGGTGCATTTATTATGACTAAAGAGGGCGGAAGGGTGAGTCATGAGAAATCCCATCCCAGTCGTCTACAGAAAAGAAGGTCCCCCATGGAAATTCCTTCATTTTCGAAGAGCGTCTGAATCCGTGTTGTTAAAACGGCGATGGAATATCCAACTATGCTCCCCCTATCTCCTCCAACAAAATTTATTAGCGTGTTGACCGTGTGCATTTATTGCCATGTGTATTTGTTACCCTCCATTTTTGAATTGCTTATCGATTATAATAAGATTTATGTGTGAATGAACGTTTCATGATTGCAAGTTAGGTGAAACATTGCAGGTGGCGTTTCGATTATGCGATTACAGCGTTTATTCATTCATAAAATACTACTATGTCCCTTTGCTTTTCCATGGATTTTGGCTCGTGGTAATCACATATTTGCAGCACAATAGCGAATCTATTGAGGTCAGTCTATGGTCGCGGATTTTTTATTTTTAAACTGTCGTTAAACATGGAAATTAATCACAATTACTCGCAGATGTTATTGTGCTGAAAGAGTTGATTAATATGAGGCATGATAAGTTGCATTCTCGCACTCATTTTTACTGCTAGTTAGCTAAAGGCAAACCTGCTGAAGAAATTTTTGAATATTACTAAGCAAAGATGGAAAAGCTGGCTTAAGTTAATCAATGCAGAATAGCAAGATGGAGGGACTATTGGCTGAAAGTATTAAGGATATCAGATGAGCGGTTTTTTTCTTGTTTTATTAAATAGGAAGAACGAATAACCATAAAATAGCAAAGCTTGCACAAAGAGGAAGGTATTGGCATGTGCTTCGTTTTTTTCATGCGCTTTAGCAAATTTGCTTTTCGCACAATGCATTATGGCGGCATTGTGTCTGTGCTGATTTATGCGTTTGTGTCTTTCATTCTGCCTTCTTACTATGGAGTCACGGAAGCTGAAGGTGTGAACTTTGATGAATATAATCTTGACCCCTGAGTCACCTATGTCCTTTTTCCAATCAAATCGTCGATCCCGAGGAAGTGGTGCTTCGTGAAGGGAGTAAAAGCTTGCAAGCATGCATAACTGGTCGGACTGCTTAATCGACTTGTATAGAAAAACAAATCATTAATTGAATTTCTTGTAAGCGGCCGGGCTGCATCAAACTGGATTCTTCATTGTTGAGTTTTCCAGTTCACGGGCGTTTATGAATCCGGTTGATTTGACAGGTGAGTCCCGAGAGCGCCTGTCATGTCAATTCCCAGGGCCGCATTTGTATTTGCTCTAGTCCGACTTTCAAATGTTTTGTATAACTGATTATGTGAAATCGTATATTTTATTCTGCGCATTTTGCTATTAACAGTTCATGCATACTCGAATACATAGCACAATTCCTGTTCGTAAGTAAATTAAATGATATTTTTGCAGATAAATGAAGTTCTTATTTGTTAAAAGTATAGAACGTCAAATGATATGCGTGGACTGGGATTTGTGACAACACCTTCGGATGATGGCATCTGTAATGCCGTTAAGTTGTCGCATGCAGCATCGCATATCCGAGACTTGTTCCAGCGATTACATAACGATGCTTGTGTACTATATAACCGAAATGCTTTTATTGAATGGAGTTAACGTCAATGTTTTTTAGGTTTATGAGGAGGGATACTGGAGCTTTGTGACTGGTCAAACGCAAACGATTGATCGAACTTTTGGTTTTGGTATTGACACTCTGTTACATCACATTACGGACGGCATGTTCATTTATCCTTTATTTTAAAATAGCAATTTATCGAGCGCCATACATTCTTTCTCAATTGAGTAATATTCTAAGGTCTTTGATGAGCGTAATTGTTTTTGGAATGTAGTGGATAAACACATTGTGAGATGCGGTCAGTGTCTCATTAGAGTAACTGAATTTGTTACGGAAAACTCATCGACTGACATTCTCGTCTTTCGTTGAAAGTATTTGCACGTTTAACTGACCTATGTGTGCATCAGATGCTATCGCTATGATTCTATGAACAACTGGCATTCATGGAAAGAAAAAAAATGCTTTATTCTTCGTGCCAAACTTTCGTTTTATGAACTCAGCTTCAGAGCAGTTGAATTTGACATCGTTATTTAATTCCAGCGATAGGTCTCATAAAGGTTAACAGTTGTATGACAAGTGAAGTTATTAATGTTTTTAGCCGTTTGCAACCTCGTATCAGCAGCATGCGGACATTTAATGCATAAATCCTTAGTCACGTTCAGCATAGCGTAATACATTAAGCAAACCTTAATGGCTCAGTTTTTCATGCGGAAATCTATTCAAAAAAATTATTTTTGCGGCGATATGCGCCGAAACGTAAGTACATGTTCCAATATGGCGAGGCTTTTAGAAAAAAACTCGGTCGCAACCGAGCTGTGTTAGAGATGATCCAATAGGTAATATGATTTTGTTGCGCATGTTCATTGCTCATGGATTATTGGGCATATTCTTTCAATCGTTCTTATTCCGATGTGAATCACCCGTGTAGTGTATATGATCGGTCCATTAGCTGCTGTTTCGATAGCGCTGAGCGCATGCTCTCTGCCGTTTCCTCATGATTCTAGCTTTTCGCATTAGCTTCTCGTTATCTCACACTGCCTGAAGAATCTCGATCTCACTCTTGGTTCTGGTCAACCCTCATCATTCTCCAGTCATCTAGTGAAAGTTTATTTTGCCTATCGTTTGAATATCTAGGACTCGTTAAGTGTGACTTTTGCAGGGCATGTTGCGCATCATTTCTTCTTCACACGTATTCCACATTATCATCTCATGGAAGCCACCGAGGCAATCAAGGCGGTTCTCGAACCATATAAAGGTGCATATAAGAGCCAAAGCTGCTATGATTTCATACTAGAGTTCCTCATTTTGAATCTCAAACTGGAATATATGATTGGAAGGGGTACTGGCATCCTAAAATATGCTAGCAAAGAAAAGAAACCAAGCAGCAGTGGCTAGTTGTATTATAGATCAAGTGTGATCGAAATAGACTGTATATGCTGTTACTCTTTAATGTGAAATTTCTAGATAAGTTCGTGAAGAGTGTTAATCAAAACTCTATATCACCCTCAACTAGGAACTTCCCGCATAAGGAAATGTTGAACGCTTATTGTTTCCACTGGGTTATATTGTTCTTTCACGTCGTATTCAGTCTTTACAAACTCACTGTCACTGTCCAGTTAAGATTTTTATGGTAGAACTTGGCCCTTTGCTTTTGCCAACGACAATTGCTTTCGTTAAAGTCAGAAATAAATGAAATGCAGTTTTGTTTTTCGCAGAAGTTTTTCGAAATAACGCTTAACAGGCTGCACACATTATTTAGGTCTTGTCGACTCATCCATCCATCAAGCCGACTGTTTCAACAAACCTCTCGTAATTCAAGATTTATCATACTTGACTACCTGCGCAAGCCTTTCAATAAGCAAATTTTTCATCCCTCTTAGAGCGGATAAGTTTGTAAGAGGCCCACCCATAAGTTGGTTTGAAAATGAGCACAGGAATTATCGTGGGTTTCGCATTACACCAAAAACGCTCTGACCGTTTACTGGGTGATCCACAGAGAAAGGGCTCCTTCTCTTGCGGATAACTCGCACTTGGTTGCACTCGTTTAAGGTCAACTTGAGCACTTTTTTAAAATGAGTGTGCTAAACGAATATCTATGGGGCTTATGGCAATGTGGAAAATGTGGACGCATTTTTCGCGTTCCAGAGCCTGTTCTCCACTCCAGCCGAGATGATGCTATTCAAATGAAGTGCGCGCACAACCTTTAAACACTGTTTTGCTTCCATACAACGAAGAACACTCGAATTTTTGCTGCACACATTCCACTGAAATGAACTACTTTTTGTCACAAGCATACCACAGCTGTAAGAAACATCTTTATGTGTTAAACGAGTAAATTAACTTGACCAGAGCCTTCAAGTTAATGAAATCCTCGCGACATATTGCAAAAGAATAAAGCCCCCACTTGTGGTCACTTCTTTTTCACCAAGAATTTCATATCGAGTCTTGCTTTTTCGTTGTTGTGCTTCCAGGCATCGTGAAAACTAAATGCCATCCTTAGAAGAGATTTCGGTCCTTAGAACAGGTTTCGGCAATTGGAAAACGCATCCTTCTTGAACTAATCGAAAAAATAATGCCTCGGATTGTACTGAGATGATACGATCTTCTGCAGATTTCGATGAACTTATATGCTATTACGACGTTTTACAAGTTGATGTGCATTTGTGTCTCTCTGGTTCGCTGTGCTTCCGTCCAGTTGTTTTCAACAAATGGCAATTTACGTTAGAAAGTTTGACATGATCTTACATCAGCTATGTTCCAAGATTTCTAAGGATTCGAAAAACTAAAAAGTTCGAACATTTCATCTCTCAGCTCAGCGGAACAAGAGCATAAGATTCGATGAAAAAGGGAGTTTACTGCTTATGATGAATTTCCGCTTCTCGTTCTTCCTTGCCCACCCGTACTTTTTCTAATATTAACGGAGAAGAAGTGTTCAATCGCTGTTATTTTCAGAAGCAAATGTATCAAAGACAGTGTGTTGCATTTTGGAGAGTCCCATAAAAAGAATTTCCCTATGCTTGCCTTTCTTCTTGAAAATCACTTCTGTTTTTCATTCAAAATGTGTGTCTTCAAAAGTAGTACCGATGCTCGTTAAATGAGCATCGCCCAACGATGAAATAAGAAAACACTCGTCGTTATCGGTTGCCTCTTATCTTTGGAATGTACGAAGTTGGTTTATCCTGGAAATGTAAGGAAACCGCCCAATCGAGGAAGGAAAATTTGTGAAATACGGATTGTACACCGGATTGATCGAGCAATGAGCATTCGGTTCAATGATATTTTTTGCTTATCAGGCCAGCAAGAGCAAATGATTTCAGTGCAAAAAATTGTGATTCTTTAATTGGAGAAGCATTCTTCAGTAAGCTAAACTTTTCTGGTGATTAACTGGTATTTATGACTGGAAACTCGACCATCGAAACTTCCGCTTGCATTCGAGGCAAGTACGAATAGCATGAGAAGAATTCCCGACTCAAAAAATTTTCATCCTGGATTTTTCTTATCACTCATACTGGTGCTTCTAACATGTGCACTCATAGTAATTTTGAGACTTTTAAGTTATTGCTTTCTAAAGTATAAAATGGTTACTTATTTTGTGACCATATGCTATCCATACAGAAGTCGACAACTATTGTAAATGCAACGGCAATTATGAACAACACATTTTACATAACCGCCCAATCACCTTACTTTACCTTTTCTCCTCATTCGGCTCATTTGGTTTTATTATTCTTTGACTCGTTCGTATGGTTTGATAAATCCACACAAATGTCGGCAAATCATCACTTCAAATTTATTCAGGTAGCTGCGATATTCTTTAGGAGCGGTAAAATATAGCATGTCCGCGAAAAAATTAAGTGAAAGGCCTATAATATGTTTACCTTTTGCGATAAATGAATGGAAGCTAATCGAAACTAGCGCACGTTTGCAAGGAATGAAAGAAGAACTGTTATTGATCTCTACAGAATGTGAAGATAGGTCTAAGCACTAAAACGAATTTCGATTCTATGTAAGAATAATCTACGGCATTTCTGAGCAAAATGTTTTTCAGCCATTCAATACTGTTTGCGAGAGCATTTTTTGAAACATTCTGCCACAAAATTAAACAAACACTCACTACGTTGCACTCGAGTTTCAATCCAAGCAATTTCTTTCGTGTTTTAACTTCGCGAACTTTAGGAAAAAGGAAAAAAAAGTTGTTGCATGAAAGTGACACGTTACTCAGCATGAAAGAATTCCCATCCTAAATATCAAGTGACGTTTTATGCAATGTGCACTTATATTGTGCATCTTTGTTATAAGCATGAGGAGTTTCACGAGTGATGTTAAAAAAATAGCCGATTTTACGCACTACCATTGTGGTCGCGAAAGCGTGCAACAGTTCCATTGCAAAAATTGCGAGCACCGGAAAAAGAATTGCGAATTCAAAAGATGTTAAAATACTTCTAAATAGAGAGCGCATTTTCACTGAAAATAATTTAACGCAGAAAATGATTTTCGTGTTGGATTCTTTGAAATCACCCAATCTTAAAAAAAAAACCCTAATTATTATTCGTACTCTCTAATATTTCGAGAGTTTAGCGCATTTTAAATCACTCAATAGTGAAAACTATGTTAGCACATAGCGGCGTGATTCAACGCATCTGGAAACAATACACCAGCAACAGAATCATGTAAGTCATCAGCTCGTTGCATGAAGAGCAAAATTATTGATATCATTTTTGAATGGGCACCCAAAAACTCGAGTAACCTTTTCGAAATGTCCATTTGCAGGAGCGCATTATAATCTGTTCACGTGGCGTATAACGCCTGTCAACCTAAAAAATTTATTTCATGATCAGCTTTTTTAGTTTTTTTTTTTTTCGGGGCTGTGGGTGGAGGGAGGGTAAAGAGGATCGGAGAGAGGGAAAGGAAAAGAGCAGTGAGTGGGGAAGGGGTTTGACTGACAACAACCACAGGTATGCTCGACCGAAAAGTATTGTGAATGAAAATATGGTGAAGAACTCACTTATCAGTTTTGTACATCATTTTACTCATAGAAAAGGTCGCTCTCTATAATTGAAGTATTTTGCCTTTCCGGAGAACGCATAGTGCCCTTACTGTTGACGGCTTTTATACATCACTGAAGCAGGTCAAAAACTGTTCTGCAGTAATGTTGCGTTATCAAAAATGAATTTATTTTATCAGACAATCGATAGCGAAAATACAGGCTCGATTTTGACTGAGGTGTGTTTTGAGTAATTCATTGAATAGTCTTTATTCACACGAATAACGGAAATTGAACGTCGAAGTGAGGATATGTATCAATATGACATCTGATAAGTGTATATGTACAAACACAAATATGCCAAGCCTTACGTAGAGAAGCACTGAAAAATGCAGTTATTGAAAAATGGAACATTCTTTTGGACTGTATAATAAAAGCGATTAGCAAAGAATAGGAAATAACTTTTGCAACTGAGGCAAGAAAAAAGAAGCGCATATGAGGTAGAAAGTGGGAGATGGAAGTAGGTGCAGGTGGTGTTCAGTGAACTAAATCAAAAAGAGCTCTCACGTTGAATGGATTAAGGCGGCTCTTGGACACTGAGACGTTTTGAGCTTCAACTATATTTTGAGGAAGGTTGTTACAAATAGCGATAATTCTAATGGAAAGCTGTGAAAGACGCTGTTTGCGGAGCATATTTTACGCCGTTACGAGTTTGAGGTTCTCGTTGCTCACCTAGGGTGAAAATGCTTCCCAAGGAAATATCCGAAAACCGTTTTACGATTTTATGGAAAGGAATCAAAGCAAATTTCATCCTGAGGTATTCTAACGTTTCAAGATTGAAAACATTTAATTGAATACAACAGTCGAGTGAAAAGGGTGTAAAGAACAGGTTACGAAACGCTATGAGCGTAATGTTCTTGAATCTTTTCGACAATACTGACATCCGCAAAAAAGATGAGGGACGATGCTTGCGTGAGACATTCTAAAATGGATCGACTGTGAGCAAAGTAAGCTTTAGGATAGTGCTCAAGGCACCTCTGTCGTTAGGCCTCCCAGAGCACAACTCTCAGCCTTGAACGCTTTTGAAGCTATTTCTGAACATTGCAGATTCCAGTGCAGACTGGGACAGATTTTCACATGATGATCGTAGATTCCGTCATCAACAGATAATAAAACCGAACCACCTAACTTGGAAAAGTACTCTTGCGTAAAATTAACATTGAATAACGACACTTGTTATGAGATATTTTTAACGTCCTCCATACCAAACGCTCACTGAATTTATCAACATCGATTTGGAGTGCATGAAAATCGAGATGAGATTTTCAGATCGCTAGCGTACAGTGTACATTCGGTAAAGAAAATTTTACGCTGAGCAAAAAGAGGAGTGGTCCTAGAACACTTCTCTGGAAAAGACCGCTGACGATTTCATGGCGGCAAAAAAGGATTCTTCTACCGTCGGCCTTGATTTCATAGCTTTTCTATATCGTTCATTCAAGGTGGGCCTTCAATGAACAGTTTAGAAGGGACCATTCTATCCATTTCAATAACGAGCAGCATATCTCATAAACTTCTAACTAATGCAACAGTTTCTTGTCCAAAAAACATAATTAGTAAAAAACAACATTCCATGTATCCTGGTTAGCAATTAGCGTGAACGGCTAACATATATTCACACTTCATGCAGGGAAGTGGGTTATGAGTGAAGACAAATTCCTCAATAGAATAAATTCCAAAATAGAGTTTCTGAAAAGCGACAACCTATCCGAAACGAACAGAGACATTTTTAGACCTACTGCATTTGTGCTACGACAGCAATGAAGTGGGCATACTACTTGAACTGTCGATAACTAACGCGAAAGCGCATACGCGTATGAGAGCAAGTTGCATGCAGTGAGGTGCACATGCATGTGCATCCCACATGGCTCTGTTGGCCTTGTTTGATTGAACCAAATCAAAAGTAATAAGTAAAATCAGTATAGCATGAGAGGGTAGATTGTGCGATAGTCTAAATTTCATAGAACCTTCAAGAGGTTTCTGTAAATGAAGAAAAGAAAGTAAATGGAGCGGCAAAATAGGACAGATCAAACTAACATCATACCATCATAGCCAACTTTTTTTGCAATTTCTGAATATGGGTAAACATCGCTGTGATGTAATGGAGCATGCAACCCATAAACTGCGGAACTTACTGTAGTGAAGATTTTGTTTCGGGAAACTTGAAAATTTTGTGATTGCTCCAATAATTAGCCATCTTCACGAGCACCATTCATAGTTTGCAGTAGCCATCCACAGTTCGTGCATCGCATGCCCCGTAAGCTTCAGGGCTTCTAATTGGTGAGAAATGTGTTATTTAGCCTAGCCTGCATCTTTTATGTTTTGCTTTTGCTGGCAGCTTTCCTTTTTCTTTCAGATGCAAGAGCTGCTTATAAAATCTTATGAACTCCAGACTTTCTAAACATGATGTGATGAGTGCCTTTCTCGTACACTAGCGATTTCCTCACATTTGCGGCGGCTGGTGTCGTCGCTCGGTCTAATGGTTGGTTGCACAAATAAAATGAACGACTAACGTTGTATGAAGCCCATAATAAGCACAATAAAATGCCTCATACAGAAAATTAGAGAAGCGGCATGAGAAAGCAATGGAAAACATGAAAATTTTGCCAACGTGCTTAACCTATGGCTCACTGTGGAGTACTACAGCAGCAGCGTGAGTCATTCGTTCGGCGCAAGGCTTTTGGTAGTTACAGAATGGAATCAGGTGTGGCGAGACTGTTGAGAACAGATGCGATTGTAAATATAAAGTAAATAAACGCGTAGGAGTCACCGATCAGCTCCCTAACCCGGGTACAGGTTTCCGATCATAAAAAGTGCATCCTCGTCCTCGCCAAGTGGTCATGGACAAACGTTGGGCGGAGTTGGGATTGGAACGTAAGAAAAAAACACAAACAGTACACCTAAACCGACAAATGTCCGGTTTGAGCCACTCAACCGCAGCTGCTTCTTATACGCCACATAGCACATTGCCACAGCACAGTGCTCCAGAACGTAGACGACGGATCGTTTGTGAGCAGAATCATGGTGTTTTCATCGAATCTCGCTCTGATTTTCTTCATCACTTCCGGTGAGCATTATCACTTAATCAGAATTTCGATTTTATCGTTGACTCTTTTCTTCAATCACCTCAATTTTAATGTCCGAAAAATAAAAGTGATTATGAAATAAGTGTTCATTGCCACCGGCGTGTGACAATATAAAAAGCGGTATTAGAAAGGAATCATCCGTTATTATTTGATCCAGTATCGCTTTAGGTAGTCCGGTTTTGATGCTTTCCAACCGAACCTTTTTCTTCCAAGGTGCTTATTGCTACGTTCTATTTGCACAAGTGCTCAGCAGCTCGACGTTTAACGGTTTACAAAATTTTTGATCAAAATCGTACCAACAAATTCAGTTATCTAAGCTATTTTTTCATGGTATATTTGAACGACTCAGCAAAGGCGATAATTTCGTGAAGTCAAACTCTACTTAATTAAGTATCTTCATTGGTCTAGGTTTAAAATGTGACTAAATTAACATTCCTGCAATGCTGACAACCCTCTTCTAATTTTCACGAAATAATTTCCACAAATTTAACAGTGGAGATGTCATGTTCTTTTAAATAGAAGCTATGACGGTCTCTTTTTATCGATTTTTATCGACTTTTGCGATGACGACTTCTCTTTTCAAGATTGATCTTCTCTTCCTTTTCATCTTTCAACATGATAGACTTCCATCCAAGAGTTTTTTTTTCGTTCTCCTTAGGGAAGTAGGTTATTTTTATGTTGAAGTCTATAAGAGAACGTTCTTAAGAATATTAGAAAGCAAAAAAAATTGCAGCATTTTGTGAGCAGCAAAACAGTGTTGAGGAACAAAACACAACAGGCCAACAACCTTCAGCACTAACAAAATATTGGCTGCCCATTGTTGGTGACGTATGCCAACTTCCTTCATTCGTTCACACTGCTGGTGATCCGAAACGATATATAGAATGTGTCCGTCAAATCGACACTATCGATGATAGGTGGGTGAATCTGCAACTATCAATTGCAATCATCATATGAAGAAAAAACTTTTCTTAATGTGATGAACAAAATTTTCATCTAAAACTCATCACAGCGAAGTTTGCAATCCGTGAAGTTCAGTGCAAGGCTTTCTTAAAGAAGCATGCTATTATTGCTTTGATTTAGGAGAAAAAAAAAAGCTTTTTTTTTGCGGCGAAGGTTCTAATTAAATGGAGCAGCCAAACATTCACAGTTGAATCATAAATGTGATGAGAGTCAAAAAGCTAATGCACGTGAACCTTTATTCTCTTTCGCATCTGAATAAGTTAACTATCTGAATTCAATGGACAAAAACCGTTAAATACAATCAGAATTGCGATACCGAATTTATCGTTTATTGCTAATCGATATAAATGAATGCTTAAGGGATGACATTGGAATCTGGGTGCTACGCGAATGCCCACCCGAGCAAATCTTTGTCGCAGTAGCACGTCGATGCATGACGTTACAGACGGTAATTCAAAGGGTATCGTACTGCGACGGTCCTGATGCAAACACGTTTTTGTTTTGTTTACAGGATGATAAGCAAGGCCCTCATGTTAGTTGAAGAGCATTTCTTTTTTAAAATTTAACCTCGGATTTGTCTATTGGATTTCGGAATCTATTTCTTGACAAATTCGGTAGCCGCTATCTTCTATCGTTTTTCCTTTTATAGCTATGACATCCGCTTATGTGACTTGTATCAGAGACCAAATAGTTACTGAAATTAAAAAATTTCAAAAATTTCAAAAACAGCTTTCTCTGTAATAAGGATCGTTTCGTATTTCTTTTCTTAGGCGATTTGAACTCATGATTTTCACGTTGCAATCTAAAGGAAATTATCGTGGGGCATAGATTGCATGCGCATAGCTAAGTAAAAGCACGCTAATTTCTAGGCCGAATATTACCACTGGAAAGGGGAATTTTCTAAGTCTTGAATGCAAAAATGCTCTTTGAGCCATTATATTCCACACTTCAGCTACCCCTATTTCTGCCCGTTGAAGATGGTTATTAAGTCGCATTTTGGTTTTGGTTGTACAAAAGACACGCTCATCAATCGCTAGTTATTTCCCTTAAGCGTTATTCAATCCCCATCCAACAAGAGGAAATGATTCGTCCTATGGCAGTGCGTTAACATGTTCCTCTTTATTGATTCACTTGTGTGTACCAAGCAAAACGATCCGTCGAGTTCAATATCATTATGCACTGAGTTCATAGAAAGTTTCAAAATTAACAACGATTCTACTGTAACGTTTTTCCTGCTTAGCGCTAACACAGGTTTAAGGCTACAATCGGTATTCGTGTAGGTTTCGGAAGAAGTTTAGTGCACGTGATCTTCTATTGTTTATTTTTTTTAAAAACTATTATTTACCATTTATTAGTTCAGTAGAAAAATAAACAATCTTCCATTACCTACTAGGAAAAAATTTCCCCACCGTTTTTTGGCACCATTCTATCCAATGTTTTAAACAATCGGGTGCAAATGATTCATTGCTGTCCTGGTGGTTCTCTTCAAAACAAATGCTGAACCAATACTTAACTACTAATCTAACTATTCATGGTCTGATTATAATTGCAAATGAATATTTCATATGGAATTGTTGGCCAAGCAATGAGCTAGTTGTAGTGTGTATGTATGAAATGCGATGGCGAATTGTTATCGCATGGGCAATGATGACCGGTCCTTGTACAAACGCACCACTTACGACTGACTACATGCCATCCGCCACATTACATCCCTCATTAGCGTTTCTTTGCACTTACTTCTTACTGAAACAGATTCATTCACTGCAAAAATTTTGTTGACTTTACGTAATAACGGTTTACAAAATGTATCTGAAAAAAACTTTTGGTCGTTCGAAAAGAATCAAATTGTCTAATTTATTCAATAGCCAAAAAGAATCTTTACGACAATACAAAGGAAAAACACTCGTTATTGATGAAAATATGTCACCGAATCAAAAGAATCGTTTCGAAAGGCCTTCTAAGTCGGTCATTGGTCAGAATATTCAAAAATTTCACTGTTTTTAATCGCAGTATTGTGCATGTGCCAATCATGAAATTCTTTCTATGTGAGTGCAACGTTATATCCAGCTCATTGAGGTTTCATATGGTCGTTGCTTTGTGTATGATGTTTTTTAGTGTTTTTTTCCTCTCTCTCTCTCTCTTTCTGTGAAAGAAAGCGCTAGTTTAAAATGGGCTTTACAGCCTGTAGAAGCAATGACCGCTTTTACCGTTGTTCTCATTCAGCGGCGGTCTCGAAATTAAAATCCATTTAGTAGACGATATTTGGAGTCCAAACAATAGCACAACGCAATATCTAGTTTTGTAGATGGATGATATCAGCGCGAGATCTAAAAGAAGAATCGGTGTAGACGTTAAATGCTACTTGCGCAAGCATAGAAAAGTGGCAGTTTCGTATTCTCCATACTTAAGAATCATTCGCTGCCCATTCCTGTATGAGTGTGTGTATGTGTATGTGTGTGTATGTGTATGTGTGTGTATGTGTGTATGTGTGTGTGTGAGTGTGAGTGTGAGTGTGTGTGCAATTCACTACGTGTACCGACCTAGCTCTTCCGATCTCATTCTCATGCAATCCACGCACAAACTCAAACAAACGCGGATCCAGTCGTTGTTTGGGAGAGCATGGCTTCCTGTCTAACAATGAAGAAATTTCAGTTTTCATTTCTGCTTGTTCCTAGCAACTCCATCATCCAACTCACAGTTTCTGGAATCTGAAAGATCGGAGTTGAAAACTATTATTTCTTATCAAACTGATTCGAATGAACAATACAGACCGTTGATTACTCATAGGACCATTGAATAAGCAGAAGCCGATGATGGCTTGGGGTAAATTTCAGTTTGTTATAAATGCGATCCAGCAGTGCGCTTGCCCGATTGATGAGGAGAACTGTGCATGTCCAACGCCAGGCATATTTGAGAAGGTGCAAATGAACAACAGTTCAGCTTATAGCAGCACAGGCTGGAATCTAGCAGTCGTCAATACAATTGACATGCACTGTGTGCCCGTCAGCCAATTGTTTATGCCCGTTTTCAGATATTTTTTGTGATCGCATGTGAAAACAATGTCTGCAAACCGGGTGCAAACATTCGACTTTCCATTGTCCAGCTGGATGTGCTGCACTTAAATACCGTTTTTTTTTTGCATTTGGTCTCAACAAAATCAAAGCTGAATAGGCCTGCTGTTTTGAGTAATGATTAATGCACGTTCGAGATATGATGCAAATAAATCGAATCGAAATTAAAATAGTTTTGAAAAGTGTCGCAACTGAGATGAAGACCACGGAGGAAGGAAGATATTTTATAAACATTTATTCGGTGACGGTTCCACTGGTAAAGCCATAAAGACGGCCAAATCTATTAGGCCATAAAGACGGCCAAATCTATTTACCGCAGTTGCAGCATTATCAAACTTAGTTCATTGTACTGACACTGTACTTTTAGGCAACTCATCATAGAGTGTGAACTGATTAGTTCAAGTTTTTGAAAAGGTAGATTTTGTGTCCGCATCTAACGTTGCTCCTCCTGAGGTCACAAATCTCTTGAATTTCCTTCCATAACGGCTCGCCAAACTTCAGAATCTTTGCACCAGTTGCAAATATTTTTGCTGGTCGAAGTACCATCAATATTGCTGACAAGTGTCCAATAAGCCGCAAAATGTATCGTTGTATCTAAAGTCATCATCTCTATTGGATCGCACTAGTTCGCACCAATTATTATAGCAATTGCAAAAGCAAGCTATGAGAGTTCACAGTATGCGCGTAAAGAAATGGCGATTTTGCATAGAAGTTTTACGATGTTTACGAATTTTTTAATACCACAAAAGGTGGAAATTTTCCCTACTCTTCAGGCTCAGTCACAGCAAATTAATTTAGAGCAAAACTGATCTAACCAATACTGTCACAGCTAATCGTTAATCACTCTCCTTTGCAGCCGGCTGAGCCTGCGAGGCAAACACCCTTAGAGCAGCAAAGTGTGTCGCAGCAAATTCGACAGATACGTCAAGCATCGCAACAGCAAGCTCCACTGCAGCAACAGATGCCATCGACGCAGCAAGTTCCAATGCAACAAATCATTGGTGGACCACAAGTCATACAACCTCAAATGCCGAATTCGCCACCACAGCAGCCGATGCAACAACCGCAGATTGTACAGCAACGAATTGTACAGCCTAATGTGTCGCCTCAGTTTCAATCTCAACAGGTCGCACCTCAACCACAGCAGCTTTCCCTTCAACCAACCAATGCACAACAATTCCAGAGTGCGTCTCAACAACCAGTTCCCATTCAGGAACAACAACAATGGAATAATGTGAATGGTGCGCCCTCAGTAACCATAGTAAGCTCCACATTCCCAGTTACTAATGATTTTTGGTATGTTTATTAGCCTTTAGTGAGCAGAATTTCTGTTGTTGGGCCACATCGAGTACCACAGATTCAATATTCGGCCATCTACCACAGCGTTGACTGAGACGATATAAAAGTCGATCATCGATGCGTCGAAAAACCGCCGGTTTTATCTGGATAACGCATAAAATGCATGCTGGGTGAACAGCGTCACTGAAAAAGATTTCGAACTGACCTAAGCATTGGAAATCACAAAAAAGAATTTTGGAAAAGTGGCAAGTTCAGTATTTGACAGCAAAAGGAATGGATTTTCTTGCATGAATGTTGTTAGACGCGTGTTACATTTGCATAAATCCGATTAAGGCTTACAGATGGTTTGCGCATTTTTAGGGCGAGGTTAGGACAGTAGTGTTGGGTGAGATGACTCCGACTTCACAAAGGTTTCCGACATTACACCATACTTCCGAAATGTGTATCAACCTTATCTGGCTTTTTTCATTGAAAATGGATGGTTGGAAGGGATGAATCGGCTAGAGCACTTGACGAATCGCTGATGCACGAGCCATCTTACTTTGAACAGCAATGTACCGTTGGCATAATTTACCTGCATAATTTGTCTACGTAAACATTCCTCGCGATCTGTAACGCATTTATGTCATTTTTGCGTTTAAGCATTCCTCACTTTTGTTTATATAATAAAAAGTTACATATTCCCGATGGAAGAATCGAAAGCGCAAATGAGATCAACTAGTGCTAAAATTGAGCTAATTTGTGCGACTCGTTTTGCACAAATTTGCATCACCAAATGGAAATTTTCTGTTGCTGTATGAAACGTAAAAGAATCCTTTAGTAAATCCGTGATTGGGAGATACAACATCATCACAAAGAACATATTTCGCCTTTTGAACAAAATACTCCCGTTCATATGAGCTTTCTCAAGCACATGTCAAATGCCGCCATGAGGGAAACTTTTTAACTCACAAATAATGCATATAGTTAAAAATTAACTTGAATAATGATCTTCTGTTTATTTGTCGATTTTTAAGTCTTTCGAAATGTACCGAAAATTTTTGGCGTTTATCGCTTTTATTCTTTTCGGCTTAACGTCACATCATTTACCTACTCAGCAGTTTGTAATTCGTTAATCACAATCAAGAATTCGCTAATTCGATTTCAGACAAGTCCTCAGGTGCAGCAATTTCAATCGTTGGGAGGACAGCAGCAGCAGCAGCAAACTATTGTCCCCAGTATACAGTGCAGTTGTCCGGAAACTGCATGCATCTGCATTCAGGTTCAACCGGTTCGTCATTTCATCTTCCCGAATTTTATTAAGCTACAAACGATTTCCGGATAAATTTCGATTCACCTTTTTTTAAACACCAGCTTCTAAGCTACAAAAAAAAGAAAAAAAGGAAACGACAATGGTCCATCAGAACATTTTGTTTTTCTTTTCTCATCACAGGCAGTTTTAGACTTTCATTTTTTTTCGAATCGAATCGAATCGAATCTTCTATTCAGTCGATGGGCAAGGACTACCTTTACGAAAATACAAAGTTGTAAATTTACGCCAGTAAAGGGTATAATCAGATACAATCATAATAAAAATGTTACGCCACAACGCATCGCTACATATCATTGTTCCGCTCAAATGGAATAATGTATTGAGGAAAGCAGTCGCTCGGTGTCTTATGGTTTTTAGTCCGTAATTTGTTCGGAATGTTTCACAGGTGTATATTTCACGCATCGTTCGGTTATGAGTTGTTTTTGTCAGCAAGTTATTTAAATTTTCACTGAGTTGGCCATTTTGCATCTTCTTCACCGTTACTTTAAATTCCACGCTGCTCAGTTTTGAAATATCTCCCCAGATGTAGTGGGCTTTGTGTTCACCAATTTGTTCTAATTTTTTAAGGTTGTGAAAGACTCTGATCGAGTGGTTTGCGACTCGTTGCATTACTTTAAGATCCTTTCTGGTTGCTGTCGCGGTGATGGGCAGGAATAATCTAATTTTGGGGATTACATAGGCGTTTATTAGCACGGTTATGCATCTCCTAGTTGTGTTCTGCCTTATTGCTTTCATCTGGTATAGAAGTTTTGAACAAGAACGTGATACGTTTGAATGTCTTGCATCGAGTCGCATAAGTCGCTGTTTCATTGGGTCGGTAATTAAAATTCAGCGAATTGATTAGTGTGTGGATTTCTTGGTACCTTCCAGCAAATCGAAGAAGTTAAAATTCTTTTACAAATGACGACGTAATTCGAGCGGTTCGATCGGATCGAATTTAAATTTTCGCAACTTCGTAGCAGGTGCCCAACCCGACTGGTCTAATGGGCGAGTCTCCAAAGCGCTTCCTTTGTCAGCCTGCTGGCACGCATTCATACTTACTGTTATTTAAAATGTGCCGCCATCACAAATTTTGACCCAAAAACCGGTCGTCCACAAAGTTCGGTTCGACAACAGTAACTCGCAAAACTTTCGAGAATTGTGAATGGATATGGCGGTGTGTTAATTGAGATAAATATTTTAAATCTTAATTGCTTATGAGTTTCTACTTTAAAATTTGTGAAAAGAAAATTCTGCTCATTGAGATCATAGACAGAACTAATGGATCGAATGTTCACAGTAGTTCAGTGAATGCATAATCGGCCTGAAAAATAGATGATCGGGGTTTTAAGCGCGTCGACCCGTTCCGTGCACGGGTCTAACGGGGAAGGTCTTATCGATTTCACAATTCCTTCAATTAATTTCGTTAATGTGGATTTCCCAAATACACCAGCTATCAGCAGCTGTAGTGTAGACAGTTGTTCCAGTCATCTGATCAATAAACCTTGGCACATATGAAAATAAAGTCCCTTATCCTTGCGAGATCGAAATTTTTTGTTGCTATGCCCTTAATAAACGGGAAGAAATTCTTCGTCTTTCTCGGCTAGTAGAGGCTCGGTCAAATAATTACGCTGGTTCTGGAAAGAGACGCTCTCCTCATGGTTTCAGTTAGCCATTCAAAGATCTCTCTCTGCCAGCACGGTTAAGAAGAATTTAGAGGATACAATATACTATCTATGTTACAGATATGCCAATTCACGACAACACAACAACAGTATTGCCCTAAGCCAGGCGATGCAAATGCAGTCGTACAACCACCTGTGCAACCACAACGGTGCTCTCTTGGTAAAATTTTTGTATTCATGAAATTTGCTAAAATGTATATAAGTATTTGTGTACTTATGATACTGTGAGAGGGCAATTAATCTAAGTCATTTATTTTTCATAAAATCAAGCGTTCGAAATGGTGCTACAGCCGTTATGGCATCGCTGCACAGGCTTCTCACGCTTACACACAAATTTACACCTTGAAAGCCTCATGCATCTATTGACAATATCCTTCAAATCTCAGAGGCAAAAATCGATGACAACAAAGGAAGGTTCCTGCACAAAAAAAAAGGATTGCACTTTGAGGATGACCAAAAACCCAGTCACATTTTGTAATTGGTCTAAGCTAACCCACAGGAAAGAAAAACTGAACAATAAAATTTTTCTGCATTTTTCGCAATCGCTAAAATGCGCAATTAGTCAAATTCACCACTAAGATGGCTTCGTAAGCGATATGCTAGTATATCGCGAAGCTCTATGTGAGCCATACTATGGAAAATTGAGGGCGAGGAAAGACCGTTGAAATATAATGAATGAGGTAAGAAAATGGAAGCGAGCGTGGAATGAAACAGTCGCAAAAATCATTCAGCTCTCTCTCTCTCTCTCTGCAGTTCCAGTTCTCCTTTCATGAAACGCTGAAAGGATCTCTTCCGACACATATGCAAATTTATTTGACCGCTTGAATTCCACTTGGAACCCATCTCCTTTGTTCGTTTCCTTCTTTTCAGCAACAACGATATTTTGCAGCCTTGCCTAGTGAGCCAGAAGATGCAAAACATATTGGCTATTTTCAGCGCAAGGGCAATCGAGTCAGATCGCTGAATATCAAGGCATTTGCTCTTGGATGGTCGACCCGCTCGCTGTGGACCCTCAAGGCAGCACTACGTATTTACAGTGTCAGCCCACCACGAACAATCTTTACTGTGGACGCTGGCAGCGTATGCCATGCTCTCCGGGAACGACGTTCAACGTCAATATGCAGCTTTGCACGTGGGATTCTGGTACGATTTTCGCTATGTCGTCATCAAAACACTCGAATTACCGTTTAATGATCTTCTAGAAACGTTTATCTCACAGTCCTCTGCAGTTCCAGTTCTCCTTTCATTAAACGCTGAAAGGATCTCTTCCGACACATATGCAAATTTATTTGACCGCTTGAATTCCACTTGGAACCCATCTCCTTTGTTCGTTTCCTTCTTTTCAGCAACAACGATATTTTGCAGCCTTGCCTAGTGAGCCAGAAGATGCAAAACATATTGGCTATTTTCAGCGCAAGGGCAATCGAGTCAGATCGCTGAATATCAAGGCATTTGCTCTTGGATGGTCGACCCGCTCGCTGTGGACCCTCAAGGCAGCACTACGTATTTACAGTGTCAGCCCACCACGAACAATCTTTACTGTGGACGCTGGCAGCGTATGCCATGCTCTCCGGGAACGACGTTCAACGTCAATATGCAGCTTTGCACGTGGGATTCTGGTACGATTTTCGCTATGTCGTCATCAAAACACTCGAATTACCGTTTAATGATCTTCTAGAAACGTTTATCTCACAGTCACGGTTTGGCTGAGAGAACCGAACCCATCAAAGGCAATTATCGTTTTTATGCATTCAGTTCGCATAGCAAATACGAAAATAATTCCTTTACTCCCAGAGCATCACTATCCCTACCATCGAGACAGAGTGCATGAGAAATTCACTATACGGATTTGAAATTATGTTGCTGGCGATGATTGTTGCAATTGCTCATTCAGCCGACCCCGCGATTTTGTCCACCTGCTTGTTTCAAAAAAAAAATCTTTGTTGTCCTTCTACAGAATCGCAAAGTTATTTTTTAGTTGTTTAGCTGTCTCCGCATTTTTACGTCAGTGTTTAGCCGAAAGCCGGAAGCTCCGTATTGAAGCGTTTGTTGAAACCAAAGGAAAAACAAATGCTCAGTGCTTTCTAGAGAAAAGGCAACATTGCAGGCGCTCAACCGGGGCAATTCCCTACGGCACAACCGCCGTACGCAACTGCATCAACGCCGGGCGCTAATGGCGGCCAATGCACGTGCTCGAGTGGTATACCTATCAGCTCCTGTTATCCAAAGTACCTTTGCCCGGGTCAATCGAACTGCCAAACAACAGTTCGTTTTTTTTTTTCAAAATTATATTTCAAAATATTTTACCGTATCGGCGTTTCTAGTCGTTTCTCATTTGAATTAAACCCTCGATGTGAGGAGTTAAGAAAAGTTAGTTGTTATTGTGAGTCCTGCATGATTTCGTCACCTTCATGGCGGCAGATTTAAACAGCGATTAAGTTAGCGGTTGCCGGAATATAGACTCGCATTATTATGCTATCATAATTGTGGTTTGTACCCAACCCACTTGCATATACGACTCATAACGAATGAAGCGAACTTAAAATTCGGGGTTGCCAAATCAAAGAAATACAAGGGTAATTCCAGTCATCTCACATGGGTCGTTTCGGTGATGTCGCTTTTATACATACTTTCGCGTGGAATCTGTTTTTGAGTGAAGTTTGGGTCCTTTAGGTCGTTGGATCTTTTCAGCTAAGTAACGCATAATGGAAGTAGAAAATATGAAAATTGTTTTCAGTGTTCGGTGTGCTGCTATTTCCCTGGACGATTGTAAACGAGATTGCGGCGGCTGATGGATCGTTATTTGTAAAGCAATATCTGTTTGATTTCCGCTACTACGAACTCATTCTACTGACGAACAAATTGCTCAGTTTATTAATGGTTAAATGCGAGAGATGATACTGAGTTCCAGTTTGTGTGATTCACTTGAAATATCCAATTCCAAGGCGACACTTTTATGTAAAGTAGTGATACCATGAACACTTTTAGACCGAAGGATCAGTGTATAAACTTCCCGAATATATCTGGAACATCACGTCGTCTTCGCTATTGCGCTGCGCATACTTCAGCTAAAGTAGTTTTCCGATTGTTGTATCCAAGTTTACCTAACCCACTCCACTGCGTCGTGACTGGATTGCCTTGAATGAAACTCCAGCCAGACATCGCTGCCAGCAAAATACTGGTCTGAACCGGTGATTAGCGACCACTGTTTTGATTACAGCTTTAAGTGGATACTATTTAATGGTATACGGTACACATACCAGGTTTGTAACTCTGGTGATTCCCGAACTTATATTGCCGAGCTAATAAATAGGCTGTATGTAATCATGCATATGCATTCATGCATGCGGATTGAGAAACCCAAGTTTTGTATGTCACTGTCATCGCTAAACAAGGACGAACGCTGGCAAAAGAAGATATGATACGATCTCTCCGGGGTTGTGTGCTCAAAAGAACATCTGTTTCAATTGTGCTTACTTAACGAACATCATAATTTCATACATCGCCAATAAATCATTCATTATTTTACGTCGAATAAAATATCTGCAAAATCCGATACAAAAGGACATAACAAGAGAGATTAGCGGTTCTCGTTTTTAAAAATATATCACTTTTATGTTGTTGAGTTCTTCAAAGCAGTTGAAGAGCTCATCAACGTTTCGGATTCCCCAAGAAAATCATTAGAAAAAAAATTAAACAGCGTATCGCGAAATCTTGAGCGCATAAGACAGCGAACGCAGTGCGAGATTAACCGTGGTGTATTAGCACAGTTACTTATGAAATAAAACGACAAAATAAGGCATGAGCGGTCATATATGAAACAGTAAGTATATTACAGAAGAATTTCAGGCGAGAGGTCTAATGAAGTAAAGGGAACAGACAAAGATAAAGAGAAATACCTGGCAAGGAGGCATGTAAATATGTAGAGGTCTAAACATCCATTCGCTTGTTGTTCAAAAGTTCTCCCTTCGTTAGTGTTTCACGGCCTCACGAGTACCATAGCCAAAGCCATCATAATTTTCAGTTTCTCGAAAAGTCCTCGCAGATAGTACAGACACTAGACTCGCTTAAACACTGATCTGAACAGAAATGGTCGAAACATGTAAATAGGTTCCAGAAGAATGTCTCTAAGACTGACCAGCGCAGGGAAGGAATTTTCTGAATGAAATAAATATTGTGACCGCAACGCAACAGCTGGAAGTCGCCCCCTCTGTGTCGGTTTTGCTATCATGAATTTTAATTTTTTGCAAAGTGTTAACGTCTCTCCTGCGCTCATGTGCGCATACGTGCTTCTCTTTTCGGCAGGCTTAACTTAGAGCAGTTCTAGCCAATGTTACAGGTTCTTGCAAATATAATATCTCACCCTGCACTGTCTGAGTTTGCTATAACCATTTTACAGCGCCAAAAAAAATGTGCATGCATTTTATAGTCGATGAGATTAGATTTTCCACCGGTCGGATTGTGCAACGCTTGAGCATGCATGCGGCACGCTGATGGGCGAG
>JPKZ01001765.1:295024-334309 GCA_000803305.1 Toxocara canis
TCTCATTTTTTACGCTATCAGGAATTAAAGTCAAGCCCTCTACATAGAGGTCATTTTTTAGAAAAGATACGGACGAATCCTCCAGGGTTGGTCCAGGAAAGGTAGGGGGATGTTTTTGTATACACTTCTGTCACGTATCGTACCTGCGGTGAAGTAGGGCGCCTTACCACTCTCTCAAGCCGTAATTTTCCTGAAGCTTGAAGAAGTTATTGACTCCTCGCAATTGCAAATATTCGTAAAAACTTACATGGAATTGGTTTAAAACAAAGCAAGAACTATTTCATGTATTCAAAAAGTTTAAAATTTCATATCGTTTGGAATATTTACCATTGGAATTTTGCATTCGGCATCCGTGTTGTACTTCGCAACAATATCCTTACCGCGAGCGTCCTTCTCGTTGCAACTGCACCCTCCGGACGGTTTCGGAAAGCAGTTCTCCTTGAATGCGCCATATTTCTGCTTGATCTGTTCATTTACTTTCTTTTTGTTTTGGGCTGTGCGCACTGAAATTTGTCTGCATAACACTGGATGTTATTATCCTTAAGGTTCGCTTCTGTTTTTCCTCCAACTAGGTAACAGCTAGTCATTTATAAAAAAGCATAGCAACTCTTTTACGAACACTTACTCGCAAACACACAGAAATAGCTTCTAATTTATTCATTGCGTGGTGAGCGATGTTCTGTTTGAAAGTCCTAAAAACCGTCGCATGCATATATCATCAGATGAAAAAATTCAGAAGCGTATACGCACTGACTATCTGCTAAACTAACTGCTGGCAAGATGCACGTATTGTGAATGTGCACACATTATAGATATTGCATGCACATTCCGTAATTCTACTTTAAAGGAAACAATTAATGCCCGCAAATCATACTGGCAAAAGCTTAGCTACTCGCATTTATGTTTGCCCTACGATCGAAGAATTAAGCTTTGCGCATATTGTGGAATAGTTGGGGTGAGCAATTTATTCATACGATCAGAACTGTTATCGTTGGTGGCACTCTGTCCTCGGCGGTTTTTCACTTATTTGCTTAAAATTTTCGATTTGTCGCCCACACAGCGCGGCGAAGAGCATATAAAAATCACTGTCCAATCACAAAAACTTGTGACTTTGCAGATGAACGAATATTTATTAGCTCAGAAAGATTGTCTTACGAAAGTTAACTGTGAAATTATTCTGGTAAAGAGAAGCATGCACTTTTGCAGATTGAACGGAAAATGTGACCAAGGATTTAAAGGGTCAAAAAAGCCTTGAGCAAGCAAAAAGCCTTGTTCACTGAAAGAAGCCGTGTTCGTGGCTGCAGCATGCAGCATATAAGTGGCGGCGAAGGTATCATAACAAGCACATTACAAGCGAGTATTAGTACCTTCGATTGAGCTTGTCATATCAGCTCTACATTCGATTTCGCTATCATACGATACAACCACCTCGTTGCCGTTTGCGTCTTTTTCGTTGCACCTGCAGCCTCCTGATGGTCTCGGGAAGCAACTCTCTTTGAAGTCGCCAAACTTATGTTTTATCGCCTCGTTTACTTCATGCTTCTTTTGAGCTGTCTCAACTAAAAGCGACGAAGCCGAGTGCAAACTTGGAAGCGGTTAATTAAAAGCAAATTTATACAATACCGGCAAGCCACTAATGCCTTTAGTTTTGGGACTATCTACCAACCAGGATGCTTGCGAAGCAGCCGTGTTGCATTCCATATGTTCCGGTAGCAGACTGACAATTTTTCGTTATGAAAGTCGAAATTTTGGAAAATTCTAGGGAAATTCATCGCCAAACACATAACAAATATTTTGCGATGGAATTATTTCGTGCCGATTCGAAATTTCCTTCGCGATTTATTTCACCAATTTTTTGGTATCTCCTCCACTGCCCTCTCCTAGAAACAGCGGACCGTTGCACATTGGAGAATATCCAATAAAAGAAATTTTTGTGACCATTTGATTGTGCTCTCTCACTCATGTAACGCTTCATTGCTTGAGAGAAGAATCAGTTGTGCTGTACGGCTATCCAATCCGGTGCTCCAAACGAATATGTACTGGAATGTTTTCAACAGTTCAGGTTCAACGAGTGATTAATTTTGCCTACAGAGAATAAGCTAGAGCGCAACTACAAATTCTCATACTTGATGAACATTTACAAGCTTTCCTGGCTACATTTCAAAGTCTGCATGAGCCATTTTAGTAAAGAGAAGGGCAACCGTGTCTGACATTTGCTTTAAATAGCGATTTTCATCTTCCGATTGAGAATCTGTTAGAAACTTAATCCTTAGTCCAGTGAACAGCTGGATTATACTGATTGAAGCCAATATAGGCTCCATAAAAATTTGAAAACGTTAAACGCGTTTTATGTCAAAGTCCAACAAGCGCAAGGATTATCGCTTTCGGTTGTTATGAAAGCACTGAAATTGTCACCACTTAGCACAGATTCCACAAATATTACACCTAATTTGGTGCAATACAGAAATTGTCGCAGTTAAATGCAGTCTCTACGACCATTCATTCATGCATTTTCTATGAATACTTAAACATCCGTTCATACATCATTTGTTAGCGGCTCGTGGATTTACTTTCAGATGGTACCTTCAACGGCAGATGGTAGCAACACTTTGCACTCTGCATCGCTATCATAGATGCCAACAATGTCATTGCCGTGTTGATCCTTCTCGTTGCATCGGCATCCGCCCGATGGTTTTGGAAAACAGTTCTCCTTGAAATCTCCGAATTTTTGCTTTATCTCTTCAGTCATTTTGTGCTTTTTTAGCACGGTATCAACTGAAAACGTGACACGACTATGAAGCAATCATAGGACGTTAATTGTGAAAGACGAAAGCAGTTAAAAAGCTTAAAGATTAAGCAGTGGACGAAAGGTTGTTTCTAAAAAGGTTTTGTGCGCTTACTGCGTAAAATACATTGGCATCCTTTTCAGATGTCATATAGAAAAACGACGGTTTCATGAAATAAGCGTTCAGGTGCAATCAGCCAGTAGAGTTTAAAATGATGCAAAATGCAACAGAAAAAAAGCAGCATTATGCACAAATGCGCACTGTTAAGGCATTTGTCAGTAAATCGTGCTCATGGAAAGCTCAAGTTAATAAACTGAGACTGAAACCTTCCTCGTAATCGAAATATCGTTCACAATATTTATAGCAAAGTTCGCGGAAAAACGAAGCAGGAAACAATAGGGGTGGTAATGTTTTTGCAGAAAATACAGTTTCTCATCGCCAGCCATCACCTTTATTTTGCTTTTCAAGTCCGACCGATTAAATCAGATTCCCTTCGCAAATATGCGCAGATTAAATTCAACTCTGAAATGAGATCTCTTGAGAGGGTCTTATGAAAATCAGGAAGCATCACGCGAATGACGGACGATGCGCTTTCATTTTGCGAAAACCGAGAATCAAAGGCATCTATTTAAGAGAACGTTTTTCGAGCATCGAAACACTCTCTTTGTGATACGTTTCGTTTGATAGCGTTTGCGGTTACCTGCAATAGACATTGGCAACGGTAGATTGCAATCCGCTTCACTATCATAACTTCGGACAACTTCGTTGCCACTCGAATCCATTTCATTACATTTGCATCCACCCGATGGCTTCGGGAAGCAATTTTCTTTGAGATTGCCGAATTTTTGCTTTATTTGTTCATTCACCTCTTGCTTCTTCAACGCCGTTTCGAGAAGATCTCAAATGAAGCGGTTAGTTTAGCCTTTAAGAAAGATCGCCATCTCCGTGAGCGAGTTAACAAGCATTGAAGGAGCTCCGGTCGGAAAGGGTTATGCGAAAGCAAAAGCAGAAATGCATAATAATGTGGTGATCATGCCATGGAAAATGTTACAAACGGGAGAGAAAAATATGGATGTTTACAAAAGAAAAACGTTAGTAATACGCATAAAAACCTTATTCTTAAGTACGGAAAGTCCGATAAGCTGAAGTAGTTGATGCTCTTATCCTTTTCCATCTCATTTAGATCGTCATTCATTTTATCATTAAATAGCTCGTAATAGATCCTCTAAAATAAATTATTTCGCCAAAATTCGAAATATTTTACAACGACGATAATTCAGCTCTCAAAAGGCTCATAGTCGAAACAAACTTAGCGGTACGTATCATACAATTAAGCGGTCGGTGCAAACTCTACGCTTAACATTTATTTCTTTTTTTAACTCCACTGAGGAAAGCAATCAAACCCCCCTCTCCTTCCTAATAACTCTTTTAAACACGTATTGTTATGCGCGTGATTTTTTTAAAAATTGATCGTGCGAACGAAATAATCACTATCTGCAGATTCCATAGAATTTCTAGCAAATACGATAACAACATTGCCCAAGCGACAGATTACCAGCAGAAGCCGCGATGGTTGTTTTTAACGCACACTACGAAACTAGCAGAAGAAGCTGTCCTAGATTACTGAAAGGATACAGATGAACTGTCGAACTGGAGCGTATTAATCTCTGTTTAATCTCTGTTTAACAACACTATCTAAAGCAGTTGACATTGCATTGAGGATGATAAAAAAATACGCAACTATCGACTCGATTCGTAACGAACTGACCTTCAATAGGCACTTTGCATTCAGCATCTGTATTGAATGATTTTACTCTTTGTACACCGGATGAATCCTTTACATTACAATTGCATCCGCCTGAAGGGCGCGGGAAGCATTCATCTTTGAAATTGCCGTAGCGCTGAGTCAAAACCGCCGCTGTATCCCGCTTAAATTCTTCCCGTGCCTGGAAATGAATGAATGGCGCTCACAAGATGGATATATCTCATAAGCCTCTCCCTCCACACTTCCCCACCCCCCCCCCCCCCCCCCCTGGAAATGAATGAATGGCGCTCACAAGATGGATATATCTCATAAGCCTCTCCCTCCACACTTCCCCCCCCCCCCCCTCATGCTAACAAAAAGCATAATGCAGAGTAAGTGGGATGTAGTCACACATGGAAGCGCTAAAATCTCGGCATTTCGCATTGCAGTGCTTCTTTTTCGAGGCAACAAGATAAGAAGCTATCGCTCTTAAGATCGCACTGTATGCTTTAAATGGTGTGTTTTTATTCTCTCTGGGAGATTACCAACTTGCAAATGTGCAATGTAGCGCTGTTACGTACCAATTTGCAATGTGCAATGTAGCGCCGTTACGTGTGATTGCATGTGCGCGTCTAGAGGTACGACATTTAACAGGTGTAATATACAACCAGGCGTTACATCTCAATCTCCAATTCGAAACCAATTCGTTCACCTCGGGAGAAGCGCTACCCCTTAGAAAGGACAAAACATTTGTATGTAGGTCGCAGAAAAAAATTCTTTGCGGATTGCAGGGTCGGACGAAATTTGAATTGCCGCCATTTGCAAGCAATTCATGAAACCAGCCGGCTCGATGGGTGAATTACAAACGCATATACATATCGAGCTAACCGCCTAGCAGTTTCCACTTGCCTATTGAGTTAGTCCAACAAAAATGGCACCTCACAGATTTAGAATCGATTTGAAAGTACAAATCGTTGAAAAGTGAAACGACTCACAAAACGTTTCGCTCACTTCGACTCCGACTCTCATGAGCGACGAAACATTTTGTCATGCTGCCATAAATTTTCTGGCCACTTCATAAAAACTTCGAAGAGCAGTGAGGAATAACCGAGTAATCTTCCACTAAAAGCTACAGATTTTGAAAACGTTTAAGGGAATAGCTTCGTCAATCTCGAAATTGCTCGGCACAAAAAATACTCGCTATACTACGATAAGCTGATCGACTTACCAACGAAAACGCAGCGAGTGAGATCGAGGCCAAGAGAAGCGTTTCGCGTAACATTTTGACGAATTTGCACAGAGATGCTCCAATGTGAACGTTTATATAGCTCCGAATTCTCTTTCTCTCTAGTTCTCTCTACAGCACTCGTCCATACCAACGTTGTGCTGCGCGCTGCCTCTCGATGCCCGTTACAGATGCTCTCCTCCCTCATCTACAGTTATCGCTCACCGATACTCGTCAACAGTGATTTCATTGTTGCGTTCATAAGCGTCGTTACGCGGAAATGTTAAAGGTGACTGACTAAACTATTACGAGGAACAAAATAAATCATTGCTGTCCAATCAGTGAGCATTACTATCCTTACTACTTTCATCAAAAGTTATTTTCAGTGTACGGCTTTGTCTGATTTTCACTTTCCGGTTTTATCATTGCTTCGAAAAAGAAAACCTCTCCGTATGCCATAAGAAAAAAATGAAATCTTCCATGAGATTTATTGTGAAACTCTCTGATGTCCAGAAAAAAAAACAACCAACAACGATTATCGTGATGCGGATTATTTTTGATAAATACATATTTTGAGATCATTACGATCAAACAGTTATCGAATAGTTATCTTTGTCGGCTTCACTGCAAAATTAGCACCGTTGACAAGCACCCAAATTATATACCATTGCGAGACACAGTTGATCCAATCGTACACTGTGATCTTCCATCGTTTGTAACGCGAATACCTGTTAAGTACGAAAGTTGTCGTTCTTAAATTTTCATTCATAATCGGTCTGTGGAAATTTTATATTAGACGCATCAGAAATTCTCTGAAACTACAAAGGCTTTACTGCATTACGCTGACTTGGTTTCCGTTCTTTATTTCTCAGCACACTTTCGGAACATTAGCGCAATTTTCGATGTCATGATGAATGCTTCCTTTCAGTCGTCAGTTTTGAGAAAATAAAAAATATCTTTTTACTTTGAAAAATTTTCGTTTCATGCTTTCTTTGAGTGATATTCAATACTTATTCATAGGCTTGCATACCTAATAAGGGAAGCTCTTCTCTCAAATGACATGAGTATTCCACAAAAAATGTTCCAGTTACCGTCAGTGTTCATTAGGCGTGATGTTATCTAGAAAACAAGCCCGTTGCCGATAACGATCCATAGCGAACGAAAAGAGAATGGAACTAAGGTGTGGACAAGCGATGCTGACGGAACGAGAGAGAAATGCATGAGCAAGACCAACTTCACGTGCATGTCGAGAAGAACAGAACTCGAATTGAGAAGACCGACCTCCCACAAATAGAGCAATTGAACCTTTCACAGGTTTGTAGAAATCGAAAGAGTAACGAAATTATTACAGTTTCAGACAGCCAGCGCCTCATTCCGAAATGAATTGAATTTATTACCGAAACTCGAAGGTAATCTGCTCCTTCCTGTTCGAAAAGAAAAGAGGTCACATTGCCAGACGTACAAAATTCATCACCAGTCATTTCTTGGCTTCATTTTGAAATTTCTTATAGCTTGTTCCCGTTTGGTCAGTTATCTTAAAGTTTACAGTCGATCTGAAGTGCTTTCGCGTTTCGTTTTCTAATGCCCACCTCTCATGTATTCATTCTCAGTGCATAGCTCATGTTAATCTAGATCACATTCCTTATAAAAGTTTACTACAATTAATTTCTTTTGTGCGACACTTCACATCGACTGCACTCGTTTCGAACTGATGAAAGGCAAATCAACTGAGCACTACAACAACACGACACTTAAACAAACCCAAAAATTCGCCGCACTCACTCAGCAATCAACTTCTGGGCATCGTTTGCCAATCTTTGCTCGATAAAAAGTGACTCATCCACCTTCCGATCACGATCGTGTTACATTTCTCCATAGCTAAATTGGACGGCGAACAAAAATCTTCTTCGAATGTCACTAGCAAAATATTTCATGCAGTATCCGTTTCAATACACAAATCGGTAACACTGAGGACGATGAATGGAAATATTTCCTTTAAAAGACCAAATGTGAATGCTAGTGTTTTGCTAAATTCCGAAAATTCGGAATCCTCATTGTCGAATCCCACCCTTTTTTTCACCGCTCGATCTTTCGGTTTATGATGCGTTCCTCTCCCTGAATCGCCTGAATTTTTACTCTTCCATCTTTCCCCGTTCGCAATTTTTCTCTGCTTCTCGCGTCATACTAATGAATATTGAATCTTTTCATTGATCTTGCCACGATTTGCACACTTTTTGCGATTTTTGCGATATTGATCCGCTAGTGATCGGCGCTGCTTTATTTATCTTTTTTCAAGACCCGTCTAAAACGCTCAGAAGGATTAGGACGCCTTTGGCTGTCCTGCAGAAGATTTTTTTTTAGAGAAAAACGAGTCGACGATTGTTTTATTGGCCTGGAAGGTGGGTTGGGTGGGTTTTCTAGGCTAAGAAATTGCCTTCTACCTTAGTTTGGCTCAGAATTTCCCGGAAAACAAATGTAAGAATATTGATCAGTTTGCAACCACTCAGCTTACTCACTATCAACGAAATCAATAAATCATGATCTTCTAACTCATGTATTCGTGTTTTCCTTCTCAGTTAAATGTGAAATTACTCATTCAGCTTTAGCCAATGCTTATGGAGCGGGAAAGCTTACTGGCTAAAAGCAGCAGCTGTCGATGATTTGTTGTTATGCAATCGAGGAGTTATAAATGATTTGAGCTGTTGGCGTCGTGCAGCAGTGATTCATTACATTACACAGTCTCGCAGCAATTTCGTTCCCAGTCCTCTCCACTTTAGTATCGATCTCTGATTGCAGATCTCCGATTACAATTTTGCACTGCTTGTATTATCTCGATCTTCGAGCCATTTCAGTGGATAGCAAACATGCATAACACATACGCTAAAGATACTAGATGGAATTGTCGGCGTTGCACGGAAACCGCTCATTCGGTGATGGCTTCTGTAAGCACGGCGATTTCATGGTTTTCTTAGCTTAATACGAAGTCATGAGCTGACACTCTTTCCACTCCCAACTTCCCTAAAAAACACAATATGGCTTTTTTTCGAATTTATTCCATTTCTCAAGATGGAGTGCATACGATCCTGCTGAATTCACCCCCCGCCCCTTCAGCTTCAGTTCTGCTTTAGGCACACTTTTCCACATAATTTTTCATAAAGCTCTCCCCTCGAAAACGCCACTTCGTACAAGCCCTGTCACTCAATATTTGGCTGACTGGCCGATTGAAATCGTCCGTCGCATAATGCAAACTAACAGGATACGTATAAAAAGAAGCAACCATGATTTATGATAACTGTTTAGGAATCGCAAATCGTGCTGCTAACGTGAATGTTAAATAACCATTTAGTTTAGACCATAGGAACAAAATGTGTCAGTGGATGGATAACCACTCCATTCATTCTGTGCGTCTTTGGGAAGGCCCATTGAAAAACGATTTATGTGAATTATAGTCGATCTTGGAATCGATACGGGAAGCTGCTATGTTGGGACGAGGAACAAGCACGGTTCACAGAATCTTGAATGGTGGAAAAATTGCCGACATTTTCGCGACAATCTAACATCATCGGCGTATAAACGGACAGTAACACTTAGTGGTAAACAAAGGAACGAATCATTGTTGCAAACCAGGAAAACAAGTGAATGATAACATTGCCTTGAAGCGCCCCCAAGGAGCAATGTTGCGAACTCAGTAAAAAAGAAGTAATCCAATTTCATTCCGAAACCTTCGGTCGCTTTGGATTGTTTCGATTCGTTTCGAGAGCTTTTTAACCGAACGTCGATCACCGAATTTGGCCGAGGAGAAGCGCAGAGAAACGGAACAAAAGCCGTTGCGAAATTAAACATTCATTCTTTCTCTCAAGTTAAGCGCAGTTCCCGTAAAGCGAGTTGAAACGCTAAGATTCCTGAGGCATGAACTTGAGAGTTTACAGCGTGTTTTTACAGATTACTCTGTAATCCATTATGCCTTTCGGCACTAGTCTGCTTGGAGTTAGCAAATGTTGAAGGAGACATCGGCTATTTCGAAATAGATAAGATCGTCGCAAGTGGACTTCACCACCGGAATTCTGGAATGCGTGCATGTCAAGGCTGTTTTTCGAAGGACTTCTTAGAGTTTTAACCGTGCGGATAATCGATATATTGATTGCATCAAAATGGTCGAATCGGCACAAAGTACATCTAGGCATCGGATGCCGAAAATGACGCCCTTTATGAAATTTTGAAATTTTTTTCATCACCAGCGCAGTGTTTTTACTGCCTTCGTCGGAGTGATCTTACATCTTCGAACACTGGCGGTGCGGTTTTGCAGAATGTGGATGGCGAAAATGATGTTTTCTAAAATTTCATAGTTTTTTTAGCATCGACGGCATGATGGAGTCAAGAATTTAAACAGCATCAATGTGTTCAAATCGTCGCATAACTTCACCAGTGGGGGTGCCCGAACCAAGAAATTGCCGAAATCGTTGCAAGTTATACGCATTATTGAGGAGACCGCTTATTGAATAGTTCAATCAGCGAAGCTTGGATTGAAGAGGGACGATACGTGCTATGCTTTATTCCGCACATTTTAAGCACATTTCCAGATATTCTAATTGGCCAGTTGTTATGCACATTATATAGAACAAAAAATAGCAGCTCCACATAAAATTAGATGCGTAGAGAGCGAAAAGAAACGGTGTCTACAACACCGTTTATTTACTAAAAAATGAGCAGAGAAATGAACGGAGGAAGCAAATTTCTAAAAAGGTGCAGTAAAAACATGAAAAGATTATTTGAATGAATGTAAGGCTTTGGACGGTGTAGGTAGAAGACACATTGCACTGGAGTCATGATTCGTACTTAAAGAGGTGACGCAAAGTCGTCATCTCGAAAGAACTGCCAGAAGACTGGTCTAGATTAGCGTCGCTTTCCTTGTCCTGCCGAAAATGTTATTGGTGCCCTCCAGCCTCTCTCTATGCACCTTGGCGTTAACAACTCATAAATGATGTTCCAAAACGTGTTTTACAAGAGGGTTGAACTGATCAGAAGGTGCAGGGTGATTTTTAATGCAAAGCACATGCTTCTTTATAATTTAGCGCAGAAATCTACCAGTTTCACCAATCTGGTTTGAATTACAAGAGAGGCCGTGTACCGAGTAAGCTCCCTTTTATTGACGAACTGGTTAGAATGACAAGTGACATATTTACTCAGTTTGTCGCAATATCTCTCTGATTGGAGCTAAGGCATTAGAAGTTTGTGAAGCGTTCATGAAGGTGACAACAAAATAACGTAGAAGGTCTCGCTGCTGATGGTGCCGTTGAGGTCATCATTGAAATGGTCAATGCTTTACGACCGTTTCAGTGATAACGGTAGGATCAATAAGCAATCTGCAGCATTAGAAACGCAATGATAGATATGATAAATGATAACAAATCATGGTTTTCTTCAAAACATGGCAACAAAGAATTCCGGAGATGCTAATGCGAAGGTCTGCAATGCACACAGTTCCCTTCCGGTACCATACTGTGCAGCGTTATATGGATTTGCGGATAAGGATAAAGTGGGAGAAGATGGATGTAATCGTTAATGTGTCCCTAATTGGTCGAGAAAACTTAAAAAATAGAATTTCAGAAACATATATATACCCAGAAACATATAAATACCCCGCACTTTTGGATGTCAAGCACTTTACAAATCACCAAAATTGTAAGGCGTCGAAAACCAAATTAAATAATTTTTCTTCTGAGCTCAATGGAGAAAAATTCTTATGATCATGGATTTCAGTTTCATTTCGATTTCAGTTTCCCGCTTCTATCTTTCTCATTTGGCTGATACTGTCTACGTTTTATTGAGTTCATCTACCGAACATTGCTCTATCTACTAAGCATCATATTTTCTTATAATTGAGCATAAAATCGGACCAGCAAACGGTAAAGTAGTCTCTCAAGATATCGTTGAATTTCGTGGTTTCCTAATCCCCTCACACTAATCAGTACAAAAAAAAAAATAAAACATTGCATTTGCTGCCAAGTAACCACCATCACTCTGCGTCTCCAGCGGCAACCCGAGGCACCGCATTATTGCATTTTGTGCTTCATGCAGTAACATTAGCCGCTTAGCTTTAGAATTTTTTGAACTCCTTGTTTCTCAGTCAATGAAGGTCAATGTTTTTCTCTGTCCGACCAAGATCCAAAAGTAACATTTCGTCTGAAAATTTCCGAGAACGCGTATACGGTTTTTTTTTCATTTTATTCTTGATTACACTGCTTGTCTAGTATAGCCAATATAGCCTATATATATATATATATGTTACTTTATATATGTATATGTATATGTTACTTTATATATATATAAAGTAACACAGACATTCGCAGCATTTGCATTCTCCCCCAAGGTCAATTGCACCGTCGAATATTACAAAAATTTTTCAAGCCCTCAGAACCTGAAATATTTCTCACCATTTGCATAGTAGAGTAGAAAAAAGATTAGAGTAATCAAGACAGAACTTCAACCTTAATTCTGGAGGTTGGTATTGCCAATCTGTCGATTTGCCGTTTGGATTGCTCAGCGAAACTATTCCGCAAGTTTGCCTATCAAAATAAGCAACTTGTAACTTACTTAATTTCGTTTATTAAATGACAGCATAAGCATATGCCTCAATAAACAGTATTAATGCGCGACAGGTAACATGGTAATCGACCTCAAGCAATAAATAGTAATATAATATGTATGAATAACATAGATGCCCTCCAAGCACAGTACCGCCGCGGTGAAAGATAATGCGCCGGATAATCCGACCCTGCAAGGGAGTATGTATGACGCAGATACACTCGATATTCCTCCCCCCATTGCAACTCCTCGAGCGACACCGGCTGCACTCGAAGCAGAGGTCGTAGTCGTTTTTTTCTAATAAATGCTTGAGAATTTGCCAAAGAAAGTTCTGAGCAAAGAACGTGTATCGAAGTAAACCATTGCTCGTAGTAAGTGTTTTAAGAAGCAAACAGTTGCTTACCCAAGATATTCTTCAATTTCCGATGTGCCAATTATTTCATGAAATCTTCAATACCTTCTAAAAGTGTATCGCTTGTTACAAAAACAAAATTTTTCATTCGATTCCAGTTTGAGATTGCACAATGAAGAGTAATAACTCAAAAGGAGGACTCGAGTCTTTCATTTTTCACAAGATTCGAGAACAACGATCAGCATTCAAGAGAGTCCTTTCTCTCTCGTCTACCAATATGATTGCTTAATGTGCACATAAGAGGGTATTTCATTTAGAAGATCTTCGCTCATTCGCCGCATGCTGAGGGTGGGTTAACTAAAGCTGTATATTTTATTGATTATTTGCAAGTTTCTTTTTTAGACCAACGTTGGTATAGAGTTGCCCATCACAGCACGCAGGTGAAACATCAATTAATTCTAAAACCGATAGTGATTATTGTCTCTGAACAGCATAATTTGTGATGATGAAGCTGACGGATCTAATTAGTTCAAATTTCAGTTTCACTATTTATGCAGCAAATCAGTCGGTTCGAATATACTGACAACAAGAAGGCCAATACTTTGCTGTTGTCGATATTTTATTAGCAACATTTCATTTAAAGATAATTTTAGCAATCGTAAGGTATTCCTTCGGTATAAATTGGTAGTTCTGTGAATTTAGAAAAAATCTGAGAAAGTATTGATTGCTTTTAAGAAAGCCTGAAATAAACCGAAAATATCTTTGCTTTTTCAGGAATTTGAAGACGACAAAAATAAGAAGAATGCCCATGTAAAGAGCGTTGGAAAAGGAAAATTATTTATCAATGGCATAAAAGGTTCGTTTTATATACAAATGTGTCTTTGGATGCTAGCAAACTATTTTTAGATATTTATATTTTGGGGACTTTAAAAAAAACCGCCAAAGGTTATTGCAATCGAAATTGAGTGGATTCAATCAGTTACTTGGGAATAGTTCGATGTATCTATAAGCAATTATCACAATCTAGGGTTTTTGCTATCTGAGGGTGGTAATGCAGTTAATTTTGGTAAGCTGTCTCATTTCATATGCGGATTTTATTTGATCAAATTACTAGTTACGGCTCTATAGTGTAGATTTGGCAGTAGATTTGAGTGTAACGTACGGGTTAGTAAATGATGAGCATACTAGTATAATTTTTATATATATAAGTAAAAGTTCAACTGCAACACAATCACAGTGGCGACTTTCAGCGCTGTGGTTGACACGTCAGGGACTGGAGAATGATCGTGTACAGCTTCTTAAAGTTACGATTCGAGAGCTGATTACCTATTTGGTCTTCTTAGCTCTCTGCTGCATTGGTACAAATATTCGGTATTCCGAATTTTTAAATTGTGATTTTTATCTTCCGAAGTCTCCTTGATTACTGAAGGGTCTCGAGCACGAAAACATGTGGAAACAGCGATTGTGGACGCAAATAGTAATGTGCGTTTTAAACTATCGATCTGCGCAAGAGTGACCAACATAATCGGAGGCTATCCGGTGTTCTTATGTAGCTTCGGAAGATTTTAATTTGTAAATCGCATTATGTAGAGTGAAGTTGCAAGTCATGCTTTTGTGCACGATCGGGGCTTTAAAATTTGGTATGCATTATGCCAATAATAGGTGCATTGCTGCTCCAATTTTCTAGTCGAACCTTCAACCTCGAAAACAGTAATAGACGTTCAGGGCACCCAAAAAGTGCATGCATTTCGTAACTGGTAGCACTGCATCGGGGATGCTGAAATTTGAATCTTTTATAGTGCGATTGGCCGGTTCGGTTCGAATGTAAGCGCATAGCTTGGCATATTTCATTGTTTGTCAACAATTCATGAGATCGGTTGGTCTTACCGATGGATTTGTCAAAGTGTAGATCACGGCAGCTCCTTTGCATGAACTTCAATCCGTTCTCTTTAGTTCGCCGTCTTAAATGTCTGTTGCCGGTGAAGTAGAAAGATCGCTGAATAAGAACTTTTCAGTTACATTCTCGTATACATCGGAAACAATGTACTACTATAAAACAGCCATATCGAATTTATTCGTGAAAGGAACGCTGGACAAAATCGGTGAAGTCGATGAGCTTTGGAGTGTAAGTCGATTCAATATATGATTGTATTAGAAGAGGGAGACAATAGCCGGACGAAACGGATGCGTGCATTGTAATTTGCGCTGAGCGCAGTGTGAAGAAGAAAAACTTTAAGCACTACTTAAATAATCCAACAGAATTACCAAATAAGATGCTAATAAGTGGAGGTAAAATCAAAGTTGATCGTTCAAAAACAAATTCTCATAAATTATTCCTCACCGCATAAGTTTATAAACGGTAATGATCTAGCTGGATTGTCATGGTGGTGCGTCGCCCGATAATCAAAGGCATAATGACAAAAAACAAGGTCAGCTCCATCGTGAGTCTTAGTTGGCGGCAGAAAATCGACAGAATCCATTCATTGTCTTTCACTGGTTTTTGGAGTCAAGAGAAACAATTCGTGGTGAAAAAAATTTGTATATATATATATATATATATTCTACTATATATATATATATATATATATGTATAGTGGAATATATGGAAATAGATGCATGCAATTGTTGAATAAATTGGTCTCGCTTTTTTTCATTATCTGCAAGGGCCTCTTCTGGATGCGCTCTACTGGCAAGGGATCCAAACGGCTGCTTCGGATGACACACAAATGGCAATGGTCTTCGAGCAGAGTCGCCTTCTCGGAAGTCCACGCCTACGGATGCTGAAGGTGACCTAACAAGGGCAACAATCCCTCAAGTTTTTCTTTCGTTTGTGAAACATCCCTCATTAAGGATTTATGAACGCGTAGAATTCGCATCTCAACAACTGCAGCAGACTGAAAGCATATGGCGTATTCTGTATTTATAGGATGATTAGGCTCTAACAAATGAAACTTATAAAAGAGGTAGGAGGAAATAATTATGCGTGTCCTACGTTTATGCACGTATGTTGAGTCATCGATTTCATACTGCCTTACCTACTGAATTCGATATGATAGGATGATGCTCACTAAGATATGGTACGATTGTGTGGCACGTTTTGCTTGCATCACGAGTTGAAAAAAAAAAAGGATGCAAATGTGCAACTGAGATGACGTTGGTCGGTGTAATCGAGATGGCAACATCTAAAGATGGTACTTTTTCTCTCGCTGTTGGCAACGATCATATGGAAAGAACATCGAAATGAGATTTCGTTTTCATCACAGGATGCTATGCGACTTTGCCATAGTCAATATCATAAACTAAGATACTCATAAATAAAGACAATTTTTTATTAAAAAACATCGAGGAATTTCTTGAAAAGAAAAAATTTTTGCAATACTTGTAAAAAGATTGAAAAAGAATGCATAAAAATAGTTCGTGGAAGGAAAAACGAACAGAAAAGTCAATATAAATTTAATTTGAAAACTTTCTTAAAGTCATTTTATCGGCATTCAAAGGCATTCAGTCAAATTACTTGCCTACAGCTCAAGAAATCGTTCCGGGAGAATTAGTTGTTCCAAAACGTCGCAAACGCATCCGTCCATGAGAGGGGTCCTTCGGTAGCGTTCTTATGTAACGAATGATCATGGTACGATTACAGGTTCACGATCGCTCGTGTACGGTTGTGAAGAGTTTTCGGCGCGAAATACAAGGATGCTTCGGGCCATACAGTGAGAGTGCTGAAGACCGACAACCTTTTGGGCCAGCTAATAGCTCGGCGTAAGTTGTATTGTCCATATGCATTGGGCATGCAAATAAACTCGTACGCGTTCCACATTGCAAAACAAAGAAAATTCAATTGCCAGTTTGTGTCCAGCGGTCACCGGAAGAGGCATTCATGGGAGGGTTCTTATGGGATCATAAAAGGAATGAACAGAATGAGGCAAATGACCAGGTCGGAACCGAGACAGGAAAACGGAGTGAGTGTACGATATGCGCCTTGGCGACTCATGCATCACCGATCCACTCGACTTCACGAGAATCTCGCGGCCGATGAATGTTCATTTGTTATTCGCTCCAACCGCTCGCAAGACCTGCTGAATATTCGTTTTTCTGCAAAACAGATAACAAAGCCCGCACCTCCGTCACTTAAATGGATGCAAAATTTTGTCCCTTTTGATGAAGTAAAATTCTTCCCGCTATTAACGAGTTAATCCAAAATAAGGGATAAGACGTTAACCTAGGGTATCCACTATACCTGCAAAATTTCATAGCTCTTCAGCGGTTCCTGCGCAGAATTACCGAAAGCATAGGCACAGAAATTAAATGCGCCTAGACGCGACACCGTCGTGATGCATTTGCAAAATACAAATTTGTCAAAGTGTATAATGAATGGAATTCGCAACCTTTTAGTTCGTTCCTCGAGGAATGCGAGCGTCAGAGGTATTCGAAATAATTTCCGTGTTGCTTGTAGTTACCCGGACCAAGAACAAACGTAAAACATTTACCCAGTAGCTAGGAATCTTCTCACGTTGCTGTAAACTTCTGATAACAGAAGATAACGATGAACTGATCAGATTTTGGTTAACAGGTTTATTTACCAAACGGCAAACAAATTGGAAACATCGAGCTATTGGGGTGCGGTAAGCACCTATGGAGGTGGAGGATTCGTACAATATTTGACAATCGACGACCGTCATGCTTCTGCACATACCATCTCGCAGCTGAAGGCGAACAGATGGGTGGACAGAGGGACGCGTGCCATCTTTATCGACTTTGTCCTCTACAACGCCAATATCAACTTATTTTGCATATCTCAGTATGTATGAAACTTCATTTCTCATGACCTTTATGGCTGTTACTAGAACCTCGAAATTTGGTAGGTACAATCTGCGCTCTGGAACCACGGTCTACACTGAATTTCAAGTGTGCTTATAGACCCAGAAGGCGGTTTTACCAACAAACATCTTGCAGCTTTGTCGGGCCGCGTAACTGATCAACTGGATCGCAGGAAAACGAATCTTTAATAAAGGCGAACAGAGTCGACAAAATTTATTTTTTCATCGTTTGCGAGGATTTTATAGCATAGACCTGTTAGGTGGGTGAGTGGCCAAAGCGCATGTCACGCCGAGCCCGTGGCATCTCCACTTATTAAAATCTCGGAGTGAATGCTTGCAATGGACATAGTCTGTGGTGTGTCACCTTTGTTGGCTTGATTTTTTAGGTTGCCGTAGTGAAACAAAGGCTCATGGATCCTCGTCGGGTCGCACGAGTGTCGCCAGATAAGAAAATTTCCCCACAGGGCAATCCTGAAACGTACTACTTTTTTAAATGCTCCTATGTCAAAAGTAACGCTGAACGATCGGCCGGCTGGAAAAAATCTCATTAAATTCACTGTAGTCGAAAAGCACTGTTTACGCTTACGCGTTTATGAATATCTTGCTGCTGAAATATGACCATGAAAGAGCATGTGAGCCAGGATTCCAGCAGCAAACACGCACTTTTAAACATGAATAATAGGCGAATAGTTAGCTATGGTGTGCCACTTCGAAAAGTCATTTTGAAGAGCGCAGCCCCCCTCTCGGATTAATTCACCTTTGCTGAGTAGAATGAGAAATGTAATCTCCTCACTGTAGCCACCCTTCGCACAAGCTACAATTGAATACTATGTAATTCCATTTTTAAAAAACATTATTTGGCAGAGGCTGCAAAAATATGCTATGCTCCTTTCTCTTTCCTACCCTCCCCCCCCCCAAGCGCACGCCTTGAGTAGACCCTTCCCCGGCTAGAAAATTGAAGGTTTTAAGACTGGTGAGAGTTTTATTCCAGGTAACAATAAATAATTATTAGAAACAGTAAATAATGACAATAGGCTCTCAAACCAGCTACCTAGAAGTTCTGCTTTTTGAATGCCTTCAGTGAGAGAATAATGGCTGTAAGACTGGCAAAATTGACATTTTCATGCGCGATTTCGTCACTACTTTTTACATACTTAGACTGGTATTCGAGCTGCCGGCAACGGGTGGCGTAATCACGAGCTCAGCACTCTATCCACAACGTCTAATCCGTTACGTAACCGGCTATGACTATTTCACGTTCGTTTGTGAACTATTATTCGTCGCATTTACTGTCTATTACATGATACAGGCAATACTCGAGATATTCAGATTACATATGTCGTATTTCGCCAATTTTTGGAATTGCTTCGATATTGTTAACCTTATTGTGAGTCATTCTTTCTTCGTATCCCACCACTCTATTCGCATCGTCGAACGTTTTATTCGAATAGTACCGTATGCAGATTTTGTGAAATTTTTTTGTTAAGATTTCATAACTTCACGTTTTCAAATTGCATGAATTTGAGTGTTTCGCGTTCCCAATGGCATTCGTTTTATTTTCGTTGGGTAAAAAATTGTTTCCATAAGAACTTTTTCAATGATATAGGATGTTTTTTTACGAAATAAGGCATCTTTTTGCAAATGTACTCATAGATATGGACTATCAATGTTGAAAATTTGAAATTATTCAAAATTATGGCATAATGGAGTTGCGCTCTTCAAATGGGTCGTCACATGCAAGTGCATTCGATATAAAATCCTTATAATATAGGTGGTAGCTTTTGTGATGCAAATTTTACGATAAAATAACGCCTCATATATTGCGTTCTGTAATCATAGAAAACCGTAGTAAATTCTGCGGCGATACACAGGGTCATCTATAACTTCTAATTTGTCATACTGAAATAGCTTGAACTGCGATGAAATTAGGAATGGGATCGGCTATTTACTCGTATTCCAAAGTAAATCCGTTCGTTAATGTGCCTAAGTTTCCATACATCCATTAACCACTTCGCCGCAATGTCCGAATTAGGCAATAGAAAATGTTAAAATAAGATTTAAGAGAAGATTCAGATGATCGCGCAAGTATATGGTCATTGCAATTCTAAATGAATGAAATGCAATTCATAAGATCGTTGCAGCTTTACGTGGTCGTAATTGGTCTTCGTGTAAGGCTTTTCCTGTTGACCGAACAACAGCTGAAACAAATTCCCCTTGCACCTCCAACCGAAGAATTCTATTTTGTGAATCTAAACTCGCTGGCCAACGCTCAAGACAATTTTACTGAGGCTATGGCTGTGATGTTGATTTTCGCATGGATTAAGGTAACATATTAACCACTAGTACATGACTTCATCATTTTGAAGAAATTGATAATGCATTGACAACTATAGATTTCTCAGATGAGAGCGAAAGTTTTTGCCAAAATTTAAGACGTTTCAAATTATTCAAGAATTCACTGCTGAGTTCCATACACATCTGAAATAATTGAAGTTCACTGTGACAAATTTATCAGTGAACGCATGAACAATTAATTGTAAGCGTAACGAAATATAATGAGGAAATTTCGCTTTTGATTTTTTAATGCAAAGAGAATGATTTGTTTACGTATAAGAAAAGATTTTTGTTTTTTTAGACGATGAAATACATTAGCTTCAACAAGACGATGACACAATTGACCGCAACACTTGAGCGATCGGCAAAAGATATTGGCGGCTTCTCAGTGATGTTCTTCATATTTTTCCTTGCTTACGCGCAGTTCGGATTTCTTGCTTTCGGCACACAGGTCAGTATAGTTTTCAATAACAAAAGTGATATAGCGGTGGAAGGAGGTGGGGGGAGGGCGAAACGCAAAAAAAGAAATTTTTCGAATTCATTAGTGAAACATCCGATTGTGGCTGCCACTAGAGGCCATATGAGCATGTGTGAATTGCCCGCCAAAAATATCAGCACAACGGTTGTCCTGAGTCACTCAGAAATGCTATAACTTCGTCCTTTTTGAAGATAAGAAAGTTTTTCTGCTTTATTGCATTAAGTGGTATGAAATGAAGCGATTTCATGAGACCATAAAAAACCAAACATTAAAATACCATTGAAAATAGATCATAAAAAACCAACCATAAAAAGGCCATTAAAAATAAACCATAAGAAACCATTTTTAATCTCAATCGACACAACATGAGGGTAGAGCGAGACAGAGCCAAAAACAAGAAGGATGATGTTCCATCACAGAGAGAGAATTTAGGCTACCTATGATATAAGGCCATCAAGCGTGTTTAAGAACCAGGCACATGTTTAGCGCATATAAAGAGCCTTTTGTTATTTTTCTTATATTTAATGCAAAATTAATATTTATTGCACAAACTCCTAAATGAAATGATTGTGTGTGTATACTCGATTGCCATCCTAATAATGAACACTTCTACGTTCAGATGGCAGAGTATTCTTCGTTACAAAACGCTGTATTTGCTCTTTTGCGAACAATTCTTGGCGATTTTGATTTTAACGCCCTCGAGAGTGCTGATCGAGTTCTTGGACCAATTTTCTTCCTAACCTATGTCTTCTTCGTTTTCTTCATTCTTCTCGTAAGGAGATTTTTGTTCATTAGAGCGCCAACAGTTTAGTTCGTATAAACGGTCATCTTCGTTCAGCTATTGCTTAGAGCTCACTAGATGGTGCTACAGCGGAGTGGTTTTGAAGCACTAAGTTCACATGGCATGCCCAAACATGGAAGGATTTTATGGCCGCAGGCAGTTTATAACGCAACCAACGAATAGGCTTTTAATTCATATAGTTCCACATGGACGACTGGTTGCATGTTTCGCTGTAAATTTGTGCTGCACTCAACGGTCGAAGCTAAGAACGAGAAGGGTGTTGCTTGACCATAGAGAAAGTAGGCTACCTATAACATACGAACCTCGAAACGAGCACATTCGTAAATGCAATCTGTTGTGAACGGATTTTGAAGTAAATAAGGGTTATTGTTTAGAATATGTTTTTGGCGATAATCAATGATTCGTACTGCGAGGTGAAATCCGAGCTCAGCAGACAAGCAAACGATATCGAAATGATCGACATCGCTGTTGGTGTGAGTCGTTTCTGAACTCGAAATTTAACAACAATATTTTAAATACTTTTCAAAGCACCCAGTCGAACACTGTTTTGTTTTGTTTTTCACTCCTATCGATATATAACTGCAGAATTTTTCTTTAGATACACGTTTCCTTTTTTATTAACGAAAAACTCATGAAGAAGAGAATAATGGTTTTTTATTTCGGCAGTAACATTTTATAATAAACCGGCAACATCTCACATATAAACGCTGCATTCCGCACAGTCTGTGTGCAAACAACATTTGCGTTTTATTGCCTTCCATTTGAATAATCTAATTTTCCTTTAAGACCATTGCAGGAAGTTTCGTTTTTTTTTTTTTTGCAGTACTGGCAAAGCCTTTTACAAATGATGAAACTGAAAAAGAAAGAAACGAATGCAGAAGGCAACGATTCCGATCGATTCCGTGATGCTTTGTTGGCGTTAGTAAAATTTTATTTTAAGCATTGTACAAGGCAACAAATCACCAGTACATAGGTAGTACACTGCAAAAGCACTAACTTCCACCCGTTCGGCTAACATAACAGGCATCTCCTTCCGTTCAGCGAATTATACCTCAATCAGTAGAACCATTTCCACAATCGTTTAGCGCATTTTAAAACTCAGTGCGATCTGGTTCCGACCAGTCAGCACAGCTGAGGAGGGAAATTGTGAGCTACTACAGTTATGATGAAAATAACAGAGTGCTGCAGGTAAGGAACATAGCTGTTAAGCCTTTAATGCAACCCACACTAAGTTCTGTAGCAATCCCCTCCCCCTCGAGAACCCCCACCCCCTTTCCAGCAATCTAAATTTTAAGACATACTTAGTCATGCATTGTTCTGATTCCTACTTTTACATGGATGAAAGAAGGTATCGCTTGTTCAAGTCCTTCAACCACTCGCAGTCTTTACATTGCTCGGTCGAAGTGATCTTAATTAGATGGTTTTATTGGTAATGTGTCCACTTTGCTTTACTTTTTGCTATTCCTATTACTTGAATTATTAAAAACACTGTAGTTGTGCGTATTATTACTGCTTAGTTTGCTCAACAAGATTACCTTACTAATTTAGTACTTACGGTTGCTCATTTTAAGCGAGGGGTATTCCGAACAGGAGATCACTGATGCATTCATCAAATACGATTTAACGGGTCAAAAGTTGGAGCTGGAGGAGATGGAAATGGTTGAGAAGGAGTTGTCGAAGCAAAACGGAGTCGATCGAGTGAATGTCAAAGAGCAATCGAAATCAATCCGTGATATCAGCATTCTCAACCATCGTGTTGATCATCTCGAGCAATCCATATTTGGAATATGTGAGCGCATCGATACGCTCGTTAGCACTGTGAAGCAAATGGATTTGGGTATCACACGTAAAGACCGACAAGCTAGTATTGATCGAGCCGAAGTAAGCCTTTTGTCTTTATTTCATCTTTCATTTCTATATTCAACATCGTTTGGTTAAAGATGTCAGCGCGACAAATATACGCACATGCATATATGAAAACAACGCTACCAATTGTGACATTCGCAACGCTTACGGCCTCTCTCTAAATTTCTACGAATTCATTATTCTGCTCAAATCAAGACGCGCTATCGAGAACCCATAATCAGTAGAGGGGTGGGTGCATGAAGGGTCTGCTCAAAACATTAACTCAAACCAAAATTAAATACTGAAACAGTTAAAAATTTCCTCTCGCAACCATTTCATCTCTGTATGCCGTAATTTGACCTCATGCGAACATGAGCGCAAGACAGTCGATATAACCAGAACGCCGTGGTGAAAGTACAAAATCCATAGACGGACGGGAAGCGAAAATCGGATGCCTGCACGGATACGCGCTTCAGTGGGTTGCACAAATTGCTCACAAATGATGAGAATTCAAACTGTACGCTACCCAACTACTAGTAAAAAATCGACCACTAAAAATTCATTCTTCTCTAACCGGACTAGGGATGTAGACAACCCAACGTGCAGCAAAATGCATGCAGGTCCCCCCTTCCCCTCCTCTATCTCTCCCCTTTAAGAATGAGTATCGCCAATGAACTGGTTTGAAATTGGATAGACGAGGTGATCAATAGCTGTGGATCTTACCCCCTTAATTTCGTATGTGTACCTGCAATGATTCTCGAGTTCAAACTCTTGGACAGACGAATGATGTACGCACGCAAAACACATCGATACGCGCGGAAATGCTTCAGCATAATGCGCTTTGCATTTATGAAATTAGCGAAATCCCGCAAAATGTTCAGTTATGACCGAGTAGAACGGCGACAAATGAGATGCCTTTAAAAAAGTCATTAACTATTCAAATTTCAGGAAGCGCTGCGAGAAAACGTCCCTAACCACAGACTTTCAATTGTAAGCACATCGAAAAATGCAACACACGACGACTGATTGAATCATTTATGAGCAAAACGCAGTTGTCAGTCATCGCGACCAGAAAAATGAAATGTCGCATAATACACCCTTAACGGTAGTCCTATTCATAAAACCATTTTTCTTTTTACTTCCTCATTAAAGGATGAGTCACAGTTCTGTTATGCTACCATTTAATAATTTCGCCTATAATGAATAAGGTCAGTGATTACAACAAGAGAGCCAGTGATTACTATGAATTTAAGCTTAACCAACAAATCTTTTTCGAAATCCAAGCAATGAGACTAATTCACTTCCCCATCTTAACGTAGGCCACTGTATTGAAAGGTTGTCTACCAATATTTTTGGCCTATCCTTTCAGCCCATTCAAAAACTTCATTTTCATATCCAACCAGCGGTTTTGGTCGCGCTGCATTTGAAGTAAATCAAGAAGTAAAAATTGAAAGGCGTTTTGTGAAGCTGTAATACCAGAAGATTGCGTAAGCATTTTAAACTGTACGAGATGGAAAAAGCTTTCACCGTTTAAAAGGAGCTGAACAATTGAGAACCACCAAAGGGAAAAAATCGCAAGAGCCTAAAAATTCGAAATCATCGTAATTCTCTAAGAAAGAACCGTATCCAACACCAGAGTCGCCCATCGATCTATGTATGGCTCGTTTCATCTATGAATACATCGAGCAGTTCGTATTATGGATCGTTTTAGATGAGCTGATCTGATATTTTAAAAAAGCTGCTCATAAGTGCTGTAGAACCGCTAACGATAAAATCATTAAAGATTGTATTAACAGAAACCAGTTGAAAGCATGACCCACATAAAATTAGCAACATATCTTTTTGTATATTACAAACAGAAAACATTAAATGCTTAAAAAATTCATCAATATTGAGTACGCTATAATGAACATTGATCAACATATACAATATTGGCAAATGGAGAGAAATAAATAACACAAATTAACTGAGTAAAACTAGTCGGCTAAACATTTGTGTTTACATCGACAATATAGTAGAAACAAACAGTAAACAAATATGCGACCAACCAGAACGGATACTGTCATCTGAAAATTTCAATCCTTGATTACGGTTTGTGCGAACCGGACCATCGATAGTCGTCGTTATGAACGAACACGGCTAATAAACATTAAACTTAACGTTCACGTAGGACAACTAAGGCGAATCTGGATGGCTCGACGTTTAAAAAAACGCACTGAACATTTTAGGCGAATCGAAATGTAATGTGAAAAGAATCGAATACTGGCGTTTCCTGGTTCTTTAACGCTTTCTTTCAGACGCAAAAGCGAAAATATCTCGGCTCTTTTTTAAAGATAATTGAAGGGTTCGCTGAAAATCAAAGAAACATGCAAAAATGTTTCAAACTTTTAGCGATCCTACTAGCATCATAAAAACTTCTCGATCGGTGGGTTGCATATGCGCAAACATGAAAAATGCTTGCACAACAAAACATAAAGGTATGCTGCAAACCCTCCCTCTTTTTTCCGTGAAAAGGAATCTCAAGCAACCCACTCGAAGTTAGTCTCCCCGCATAGTTATCCCCCTCCCCTCGAATTTTTACACCTAACTTTTTACACCTAAATTTATACACATCTTTTCGCATAAGTGCCGCTCTCGTAATTGAGTTTTCCACTCAAAATAAATCCTTCAGCGCCAGCTGAAATGTCGCTATTTCTAGAGAGCGAACACCGACGTTTGCAGCATTAGCATTATTCATATATCACAACTAAACGACGAACTAATTACAACTGAAAGTTCAGTTAAAACGAACAAATCGCTTGCTTACATAGAAATACAGTAGACCTCACTGAAACTTCGCAAAATAAGAGGATTTAAATATGCGCGAATGAAAAAGAAAGATTAATAGGGAGCAAAAGATGAAGTACAGAACGCAAAAGTACGGAATGAACGCAGAAGTAACGTTGTGGAAACAACCGCTGTGCCAAAGTATACAAATTATATACCTGAAGGGACGTGATCCTAAAATTAGAACGCCTCACGGCATTAGCAATTTGTCAAGCGAACGCCTCATTCTCCTTCGCTTCCCTCAATAAAACCATATATTCCAAATTCGCAGCCTTCGGCATTCTCCTTATTCATATTTTCTTTTATTTCGTAATAGAAAGATTAATAGGGAGCAAAAGATGAAGTACAGAACGCAAAAGTACGGAATGAACGCAGAAGTAACGTTGTGGAAACAACCGCTGTGCCAAAGTATACAAATTATATACCTGAAGGGACGTGATCCTAAAATTAGAACGCCTCACGGCATTAGCAATTTGTCAAGCGAACGCCTCATTCTCCTTCGCTTCCCTCAATAAAACCATATATTCCAAATTCGCAGCCTTCGGCATTCTCCTTATTCATATTTTCTTTTATTTCGTAATCCCGGTACTCTAGTCTTTATGCCGACGGCTGTAATTAGAGCTTGTTGTTTAATAAGCAGTAGCTTTTTAAATTTTTTTAAATTGTTGACATTTTCAACCCGTTTGTCAAATGCAAATCCAGAAACTCACTGGCTAACATTTTCACGAGTATGAAATATGTTTACACAAGTAAAAATTGAGCCTTGCCTTTGCGCAGTAATAAAGGCTTAAATGATGTATCAATGAAGACCAGAAGAGGTAAAGTAGAGATGGAGAACACCTAGATATGAAGAAGAGTTTTGCTTCGTTCGTTAGCTTTCTTGGATACTTTATAGTAATGGATTTCAATCATATTCACCAGGTTAACCTATCCAATCGCAGTTTCACAAGCTCTACTGCTCCGCATATAGTTGGTGAGATCATCATATGAGTTACATGCAAGCACCGCTATTTGATAAAACAGGAATGACGGCACATAACCATCAATAAACAATCCATAGTTTGTTCAATGAAATTTGAATTTGCATATATCAGCATAAAATTTGTGTTACAGCACATTCTCTAAGGCTCATAAGAGCACTCATCCATAAATGAACAAAACGATAAAAAAAGCCCTACATATACTACAATAACGTGATCTTAGTTCATCACTTAATCATATCGAATATAGCAAGATTAATGAGCCGATAAAAGATATGCGGTCCCTTACGTATTCCAAGCGTCGGTTTCATTTGGCACCGTTCAAACTGCATAACAGAAAGCGAAGGAATCAGAAAAGGAAGGAAACATAAAAGAGCATCGAAAAGGCATTCGTGAATGGGTTGTTACGTATGATTATTTTGCATTTCCTCACACTCACTGCTAACTCTTTCGCGTACCTCACAGGCCATCCACCTATTTTCTATAGCAAAAAATAAATTATGCAAAATAATTAAAAGCATAAAACCCATAATTGGAGCGCGCAAGGAACTTTTTTTAAATTGTTGACATTTTCAACCCGTTTGTCAAATGCAAATCCAGAAACTCACTGGCTAACATTTTCACGAGTATGAAATATGTTTACACAAGTAAAAATTGAGCCTTGCCTTTGCGCAGTAATAAAGGCTTAAATGATGTATCAATGAAGACCAGAAGAGGTAAAGTAGAGATGGAGAACACCTAGATATGAAGAAGAGTTTTGCTTCGTTCGTTAGCTTTCTTGGATACTTTATAGTAATGGATTTCAATCATATTCACCAGGTTAACCTATCCAATCGCAGTTTCACAAGCTCTACTGCTCCGCATATAGTTGGTGAGATCATCATATGAGTTACATGCAAGCACCGCTATTTGATAAAACAGGAATGACGGCACATAACCATCAATAAACAATCCATAGTTTGTTCAATGAAATTTGAATTTGCATATATCAGCATAAAATTTGTGTTACAGCACATTCTCTAAGGCTCATAAGAGCACTCATCCATAAATGAACAAAACGATAAAAAAAGCCCTACATATACTACAATAACGTGATCTTAGTTCATCACTTAATCATATCGAATATAGCAAGATTAATGAGCCGATAAAAGATATGCGGTCCCTTACGTATTCCAAGCGTCGGTTTCATTTGGCACCGTTCAAACTGCATAACAGAAAGCGAAGGAATCAGAAAAGGAAGGAAACATAAAAGAGCATCGAAAAGGCATTCGTGAATGGGTTGTTACGTATGATTATTTTGCATTTCCTCACACTCACTGCTAACTCTTTCGCGTACCTCACAGGCCATCCACCTATTTTCTATAGCAAAAAATAAATTATGCAAAATAATTAAAAGCATAAAACCCATAATTGGAGCGCGCAAGGAACTTTGGATGTGATATTTTTTATGTGAATCGCAGTTAAACTCTTCTTGCTCAGCATTTGGTAAACGAAAAAGAAAAGTTAATAAAACTGCATCACCTTTCACCACCCCCATGGGGATCCAGGCTGATTGGTGACATTGGGCGGTTGCTGTGCACCATATGGTGGTAGACTCATTGGTCGTTGTAGGTCTTGTGCACCCACGGGTGAACTAGCAAATGGGTCTACCACCGACTGTAGGGTGACGCTGTGTGGACTGCGTGGTACCGGCGTTCGAAGAGAGTCTATAGGCGATTCAACAATTGCACCTCCCAATGTCACGTCTTTATTACCGCCCATCAGTGGCGTATCTCCACCTCCTGAAACAGTAATATCTTCATTATTCTTATTCATCTTTGCGATAGAAAAATATTGCCTTTACCCGATGTATTGTGTGTGGGTGTCTAAGGCCACAAAATCATGAAAGGTTGTCCTTTCATATCTGCGCAAGCCTGATTCCGAGAACATCTCTATCTCCCCCTTCTCTCCTCAACAGATGTCAAAAATTGCCGATAATCGAGTCGCTTACATAAAATTGCATAGTTTTCGCACACAAGCCACCTTGCCTACCTTAGATCATCATTAAGTCACTTATAATACCAAATGCATTCATGAATATTCATCAGACCAGCCTCTTTCACAAAATGCCCATACACAACAAGAACTAATATTTTATCTGATCCAATTTGTGCAAATGTTCTACTAAATGATCCCTTTCATGATCACGCCAAGGAAGTATGCGGCCGAAGTGGCAGAAAAATGCATGCAAACTTTTTAGCGCCTCCATGTACCCATGACCTTCCCCCGTCGGGTTAATCAGTCGATCTAAATATAAGTATAGGATTCGAACCCAGTGTTCATGTTCTACTTACCAATTCAGCTCCAATAGCTCATCAGCTGAAACTTCTATGTGCGGTACTATCAGATAGACGAACGCGCATACACACAAGTGCATAAACATGACGTCGCTGTGAAGCGCTTTGCAAATGCAAGTGTAACAAGGCGCATCAAAAACTGGGACACATACGGACGCAGCTGCAGTATATCTAATAAATTAGAAGAGAAGGGTGAAAACTAGTGGAATCCCTTCCTATCCACAGCAAAAGATGAAAAAGAGGAATTCCCCCTCCTGTCCACCTCCCCTTCTCCACAAGGCAAAAGGTGAGGAAGAGCAAATTAGTGTAATGAAAGTTCGACTTTAAAAAAAAATGTATGAAGTTAAAATTTGAAGCCTATGAGTATTTGGCATCCACAGCACTGGTTCAGGCATGTCATAGCATCTTGTTGATAAGTAAGCGCTACGGTTTCATTGATTATGTTGCAACAATATCATACACATACGAATCAGATTCTAGAAATTATGAGGTCTGATCTAGTCTATACGTCTGCTTTGCAATTCACGGTCCATGCTTTCCTGCCTCATACAGTTGACATAAATCGCAGTAAACGTACCGAGCTGTAGATTAAGACTCATTGTTGGTGAGAGATTAATGGCCGATGTGTGCGGCAACATAGCTGATGATGGACGTCCTGTCACGTTGCCTATCGTGTTGACTGACGCAAAATCGAGCATTACCTACAACAAGCTTTTTGCCTGTTTATACGACAAACGACAGCTCTTAAAATCCGCCCATCTCGTTATTTGATTTAATGTATGCGTTGCCAATGTTGAAAGCATTCCGATCACTAGCTGCTCAACAGCTTGTCGTTTTCAGCGGCATCGCGAGTGGATGTATATATTAGAAACAGCGTTCGAAGATGTAGAGATAGTTTTGGGTTCTCACGAATTCCCATGTGCATAAGAAAAAAAAACAAAAACCAAAGACAGGAAACGAACCTGCTGCGGTCCAGAATGAGGTTGTGCTGCTCCTTGAGCAGCTATCTGCTGATTTTCGTTGCCCCCTGTAGCCATTTCCGAAAGCACAAACTCGGTCGGATTTTCAGGATGTATAACGCTTGATGGCAAACTATTCGAGGAATTGTCCAATAACTCGGAAGCAGGGATCGGGCGACTTTGGGTTCTCACGAATTCCCATGTGCATAAGAAAAAAAACAAAAACCAAAGACAGGAAACGAACCTGCTGCGGTCCAGAATGAGGTTGTGCTGCTCCTTGAGCAGCTATCTGCTGATTTTCGTTGCCCCCTGTAGCCATTTCCGAAAGCACAAACTCGGTCGGATTTTCAGGATGTATAACGCTTGATGGCAAACTATTCGAGGAATTGTCCAATAACTCGGAAGCAGGGATCGGGCGAAACATCGCATCGAAATTTGGCTGCACCTTTCGAAGAAACATACAATATCAGCTCAACGGCAAAAAAAAAGAGGAAAGAAGCAACTGTATGACATGTGTAGCACATATGGTTAGCAGTTATGGCCGATATGGTGCACCAAGTTGTTCAATACGACTTCAGAAGGCAGCTATTCATACGCTTCAGTCCATATGACTGCCATCAGTGTTAGTTACGTCGAGTCTGAGTAAATAAACTCACGCATGAGGCAGTTACTGGGTCCTAATGAAGGCTTTACCTGCCGATCCAGACGTATTACGCTTGTCATAGCAGCCGAATATACCTGACCAGCTCACAATGCGTCTATATTATTCTTGTGCGATGTTTGCAGCTCAAGATCGAGTAACAAAATGGACTTTCAAAGCATACAACGTCCTTCGATTGCAGGAAGCTAATAATGCATCCACACGTTCTTTTACCAGAACCGACCGGCCATATAAACCATTCGGCAAAAATTCTGGCCCCTTCCCAAAAACCACTCTGTCAGAAGATTTCGATTCCGCCTATAGAAACTCACTTCAAAAGAGCATTTTCTGGCCAACAGAAAAATTTCTATTTGTTACGGTATTCGGAAAAATAAGGCCAGGACAAATCAAAAGAAAAAACAAGCAGACCGACATATGCATGGAATTTGAAAATTCAAGATTTCTTTAACCGAAGGAAAACTAGACGGGAAAATTGAGGAAACGATAAATAAGAATGTCAATCCAAATAAATAGGTTAGTTCCACAACCGACGACTCATGAACAGCAAGCAGACTTCTCAAAAAAGCAGAAGCCCGAAAACCCCTACTCAGCGTAAGGAGGTGCCGATTTTTTTTTCACCTTGAAGTACTAAATAAAAAAATACGTGGAATTAAGCGAAGCAAAAAATGCTCGCATTTGTATGAACGAACTTTAGCTTGTGCGGCGAGTTGCGCGAGTTGTTTGGCTCGTCGATATCTGCGTCGATGCTGCTTACCAGTCGCGGCACTGCTGTGATGCTTTTGAATATGCTCCTTGAGCTTGTCACGCCGTGAAGAAGCATAGTCACAATTATCACACCTAAATAGTACGGCAATCTAATTCCAAATATACATATATACTTTTGTGCAAAATGTTAACGGAACTGATGCCCTTTATCACACATTTAGGAGAACAAAAAGAAAGCTTAAATGCGAAATTCATAAAAAAATAAGACAAGGGCGCACACCGTAAACTGAAACTTTCCTCCCTTCCCCTCGTTCTCCCCGTGCCGCACAATCTCTGAATGAAAAAAAATCTCTTTTCCCTTTCTCTACCTTCGTAATGCTTTGTTTGAATGGGGCGGGACGCCCTTGTCGATAAATTCTCTGCCGAGGAAGAATATCTGCGAGTCTGCGCACGTTCAATGAATCCATTACAAAAAAAAAACAACTGAAAGTAAGAGCGAATACACTCATTCGAACGACGAATAAAACGTCTCCCACACACGGCATAGCAGACAGTGGATATGACTGGAACAAGAAAAGCACACATTAATGCTTACGCGAGCACCACAACCCACCACCCGCCCTCCTCAGTTCTCGAAACATTTTGCTTGGCTCTAAGAAGTTAAAAAATCCATCGCGGATCTAAGCTTTTCCAGGCCAATATTTCCTCGAAACTGCGGTGATCTAAATGATATTCTTTTGCCTCCCTGTAATTTTATGCTGCTCTTGTCTTCAACGCACTTTAAACAACACACATTTTTAAAGACTGAAACATCACTGCATCTCCTCCTGGCTAAGCAAAAATAGTTCTAACAGTGGCTGTGCATCTTTGTTCAGCATGTGGTCGCTTATCAATACCTGCAGTTTGAAAGTTCGTTAAAAGAAAAAGAACAATCAAGCATTTACAGATCTAAAGCAATCACTTCAAGTCATTTAAAGTCACTAAAGCAATCCATTTAAAGCAATCTCTAAGTCAAAAATGGCGTGAAAATAAACAAGTGTATTGTTACTTGAATGGTTTGTCTTCGAGATGAATCCTTTCATGACGAACTAAATGCGACTTTTCAATGAATGAACGGTTGCAAATCTTGCACTGGTGTGCACGCACTGCCAAATGTGTCCTGCAAAGTCCAAGCATCTTTTCAAATATATGACAATAATAGTATTATATTACTTTTTCTTGACAGGGTCCATTTCATCACCGTTTAGACAACCGCGGACAAGGTTTCCACTCAATATCACAAAATAATAATAATATTACAAATGCTTCTTGAAGAAAATAATGGAAGATCCAAATCCATTTACTGTAAACCGCTACAACATGATGAAGCCGACCACAATAAAGACTATGGGTGTGAGGCAAGGTACATAAAGACTATGGTAAATTACCACAACAAAGACTATGGTAAATTACCAGCGCATTCAGTGTTCCCAATGTACATTAAGGAAAAGATGCGCTAGACCTGAAAGTCACGACTTCAACTTTCAGCTGCCCCAATTTCCGACCTTATTTCCTACTTTATCCTAAAATTTTGTTTTCTTCCACTTCTCTTTTCATGCGAATTTTATTTTCCTTCCTATACAACTTGAGAACTCCGGCAGAACAGGTGCTACGGAGGTGACGAGAAATGGGAGTGGGAGGAGGGGGGGAGGGAGGGGGAGAAGGTAGGCGAGAGGTGGAAGAAATGTGAGGAATGCGGCGAACAGTAGTAAATCTATCTCTGTATGGACCCTTGTGTGGCTGTTTTTCCTGCTTTTTTCGAAAGAAAATTTACGCGAAAACTGCAGAAATATTTATTGATAAAATCAAAGACGATCGCCTTCTGTATTCTTCAGCAAGGAATTTCGACAGGGAAAAAAACTCCAACACAGCAAAAAGCGATGAAGTCACAGAGCACATATATGTACATATACACATATATATTTCCGCAATGGTGCAGTACTCTCTGCAATGCAATCCCTTAGGTTGCGAAAGAATGGATTCAGTTAGAAACTGAAGAAGCACCTGAGATGTGCGGCAAGCTGACTCTTCTTGGGAGACGAATAGGTGCAATCCTCGTAATGACAATGGAATACATCGCCAGAGTGAATTCGTCTATGCGAGATCAAATGACTTTGATACTTCGTTGAGAAGTCACAATGCGGACACTGAAATGGCCTGAAAGGACAAAATTCTGTTTCAGTACAAATAAGTGTTATTCAAAATTCAACTCAGCGGAAAATCAAAACGCATAATTTGATAGCGGTCCAACCAAAAACCAAAAATACTACCACGTTCTAAAGCATTAGAGTTCAAAAAACTGGCATCTATCGCGCTTGCTGGCGCAAAAGTATTTGGAAGTTTTACCGAAAAGACGCAACGGCTGCAGATATGTATATATGTGTATATACATACATGTATATATATACACATATATATATGTATATATGTACATGCATATATATATACATTATACATATGCATACATATATATATATATATATATATATATATATATAGCCTCGCAATCAGTGTTCCGTATCACAGTCCTATTGTTTTAGTAGTGTCCTAAAATATCCTAAAATCGCAGCATTTTGTTTTCTCCTTGGAAAGTACTGTGTACATTTCTTTAGCCTTCCCATGACCTGAGCGTGTCTTGTCATTAGTTGCATCGTCGTCTGCGGATTGAAGCGCTGCCTTTCCATCGGTGCCCTTGACCTACCGGCAGATTTAATCATTCGACGAATCTGTTATATTAGGACTTCACCGTTTTCTCGAACTTACACCACCTAGTCATTCTGAGATTAATCGATGACAGCTGACTCAAGAGAGTTTCGGTTTTAAACTCCTAGGTTGTTCACCCTACACAAAGTTTCAATCTATCTGACGCCGTCTTCCTTGTCAGTATTGTTGTTGACTAATATATGCAGCAGATCGTAGCCTCAATCCGTCCTGATGATCTGTTCATCAACAGTCAACACCGCTTGGATGACACGCCCTCTGTCTGTCAGCATGAAGTCAACTTGTTTTAGTGCTTCCACCTAACTCGTTCATAAGCACTGACGCTTTTGTACCTTTGGGAAGATTGTGTTCATTCGTGCAGTGCGTATCGTTTAGGCATAAGAACATAGTTCAGCTTATGACATCAATATATATGACGTACAATAAAACCAATATCACCCAGAGATCGTAGAATAAAAGATAATACCGGGTTTCGGAGTGTGCAGCGAGGTGTTGGTCGAGAGTGCTCTTAATAGCGAAGCCACGACCGCATTCAGCACAGTGAAACGGTTTTTCGCCAGTGTGACTGCGAACATGGCTAATTAGATTGCTCTTTGAACGACATCTATATTCACACAACGTACATTTGAAGGGACGCTCATCCGCTGAATAACAGGCAAACATCATTCACTGTTAACATATTGGCAACAATACAAAGAGCTACTCTCTCCCACGCCCTCCTTTTCTCCAATTTGGGAACGGGGATGGGGAAAACATAAATCGCAGCCCCATATCCGGCTGAGTTTGCAGTCAGATGGCGCAAAATATTAAAATAAAACAGCGTGGAAAGGAAAGAAAGAAGGATAAAGAAAAGAATAAAGCGAGGAGGGGAAATTAAGTGGCAAAAGAGAACTTGAAAAAAAAATGGCTTCTGAAATTCATATATTGGAGCTGAAGATGCCACCAAATCCTGAAATTGGGAAGGGGCAAGAGCTCAGGCACGTTGACAATATACATTCATTTAAGAGTAACCGTAATGCCATGAAACAGGCGAATTATTTCTATTTGCCCCCTCCCTTCCTCTTCCCTCCCCACCCCCCAATTCTCGGAGCTGACATCGCATTCCCCTCTTTCCATTCCTTATCCCCCTCCATCTCCTCCCATTTTCCACGGGCCTCTTTTCATTTCATGCAATTTCCTCAATTTTTTCCGTTGAGCTACGATCTCAGCTTATAAGCGAGCCGTTATTTACAAGCATCTTATTCTAACCGAAGGGGCACAAAACGATAGCAATAAATCCATCTAGTGAGCATTTAAGAGGCGAACAAGTCTCAATTTCGATGTGCCAAAGAAGCCCTAAAATTCGAAACGCTATTTTGACAACTATCACCAGTGATAATAAACGTCCTTTAACAACAACTAAAACGGTCTGTTGTCTACGATTCAGTTCGGTTGAACAAAACAAAGTGAAGACTTCCATTATTCTCCAAACTTCCATTATAAACCCTCTGACCGGAAGATTTGGGACCATATGACTCTCACCTAGATTACGTCCAACTTAACCGCGAAGTGAGCAAAAAAAAAACTGCAAACGGAAAATGTGAGAAAATAAAAGTTCGAGAGAGGATGAACCATAAAAGCAAACTTTATCCCGCTTCATGCCTCACTTCGTGAGAACGCATGCTTTACCGTCGCTTCAAAGCACCTGCCATCCCATGCACCAAAAAATTTTGACTACTTACTGGTCAACCAACAAAAAAAATGAACGGAAGTTAGAAAAAGTTGACAACTCACTGTGAGTGAGACGGTGAGATAGCAGAAGTTGTATACGGTCGGCACTGTACTCGCAAAGATCGCAATGGAACGGAGGACCCTGGAAATCACTCACAATCGTTACTGTTAGTAACGTATAACAGTATTACTGTAACCAAAAAACACCTATACATAATAAAATCCGCTTGTTTAATGAAAACACAACTGTGGAGAAAGGACTGCTTTTTGAAGTGAACATTTTCACACTATAAATGGGACAATGGTGTGGCATGATGCTGATTCGACGGTATCCGAGCACGCGCGGCGAATTCAGCATCACTTTCGGGATCGCGACGTTCGGAAAGCTCCGAACACACATAACCATACCTCTACTTAGCTGCTCCCGGAATTCGAAGATCCTCAGCAATTTAGTCTTACGAATCAACATTAACTCGAGGTTTCCTCCTTCTACCTCCACCATCGGCGCCTTTGAAATAAAACTGTGCGATTCGCTACGTTAATTAGGATGGACGGTCGCGTGATTCCAATGTTTCCTACTGCCAAGGAATCCAAAATGCAGCATTAGTGGACCGGAACGCCAACTTCCCGCTGGTTTTTGTGATAGACTTCTACTAGAGTACCCTTACGCGCATCACACGCCGTGTCTCAACATTTACTATGATAGCAAGATATAGTTACACTTCTTTTTCTTTTTCAAATCCTTCAAACTGTCAAACAAAAACACTGCGAACAATCCAACGCATAACACCACAGCACCACACAGGGACCAGAGTGACTGCTAAGAAAGAAACAGCTTGAATACTCACAGCCTGATGGCTCAATGACGGCTTCCCGCGCACCAATCGGGCAGAAGGTGATTCACGAATTGGGTATATGGGAGTTACAGTAAACGACACTTCAGTAAGACATAACATATAAAAAAACATCCCGCTAATTTCTTGGACTATGCGCACACTTCGGCATCCTCTGTTCACAAAACTACCATTAATTTGGGAAAAAAATATTCCTCCCCATTTCAACGACGAAAATTATAGCAGAGTGATCATGCACTACGCATGTAATCAGCAATAGCTTCCTCTATAGCCGCGAATTGAGACAGAAACTAAATTCTATGGCGACATTCGGCATCCACTAAACAAATAATTCAATAAACAACAAACCGGAAAGTGGCCTCTCATGTGACTATAGTATTCGCGATTCCATCTGCACTCGAAGACACACAACGAACACATATGTACGATATCTCTGCCATGCGCACGCGTCGTGTGATTCTTGACTCTGCGTTCAGTAGTGCCTCTATACGAACAATAACCACACTTGAAAGGCTTCTCTACCTGTATTCCACCTTCCCCCTCAACTTCAGCCTCGCCCTCCGACTCATCCGGCTGAGACAACGGATCCACTTCGTCCTCTTCATCGAATATCACCTAGCAATCAGTCAATGAGTCGATTTCAATAGATTTTCGCCAGCATAACCCTCGGTAAAACTAATAGATAGAGTACGTTAAGGTTCTCAGTGCTGTGCTCGCTGACTTTTACAGCAAAAACCTCATGAAAGTACAAGAGGGGCATCTACAAATGTAAACGAGATGATCCATTAGGCGAGGAGCTGACATTTAAAAACAACAAGATTAGGCCATGATTTCGTGAAGGACTGCATACCTCATATGCCTCTCACTAAGAAGATAGGTGAAGGTTGAATTTGCGTACCATTTAAGCCACTCGAACATACACGCAGGGCATTATTACTGATTGATTAGTCGAAGATCAGGTAGCAAAGAAGAAGGATAAGGGACGGAAACAAGACAAAAACAATGGTGCTGAAAAAGATGTTTTCAGTTGCGGCCTCATGTGAAAGTTGATCAGTCGTACATTCACATGTACTAAGAGCAACCAGCGCAAAACGCTTATTCTGACGCTCGAATGCGCTCGTTCTCTTTCTGATTGAAAACCGAGTTCCTAACGCGCTACAATTACAGCGCACGAATCGAAGAACGAGAGATGCGGGATGCATGAATTCGTGCAACCGACCTGATCGCTGATTTCGACACCGCAATCCGGGAAGAACTGCTCGCCAAGCTCATCTTCGTTGTGTGCCACATCAACATGCACATACGCAGAACGTGCTTTAGGCGGACGACCCCTTCGCTTTGCAAGCATTTGATTCGCTGTTGACACTGACTTACGATACAGCTTATGACGACCCGATGCCACTGATGATTTCCCTTAAAATAGTTACAGTGAACTCTCAAATCATCTTCATATCCCAAACCCTCCCCCACTCCTCTCCTCCTCTCCCTCAATCCAGATACCCTCAAATTCAATCTGCCTACGGGGATGAAAGTTCGTACAGGCCTGCCTACGAGATTAGCTGCTCTTTTGGACGCATAACTTCCTATAAAATCTCTCCAAATTCGACTTTAACTTATTAAACGCTACTTAGAACAAGTCCCCCCTCGTCTCCCTCACTTAAATTAAGCAGTTTATAGCGATTTATTTGTTTGAAATTCCTGGAACTGATGAGCCAGGAGTTAAGTTCCAACATGCAGCCATACTGCTACATCGTTAGAATGCAACTATATGCCATAATTACTCTCATCACACTGCTATCTCCACATTCTCCACGAACTGTTTTTCTAAAAGCTCGCAAAAGAAGCAAAGTGTCATATGCACGCAAATGTCAGCGTTACGCATCTGCAAAGCCACGCTCGTTCAGAAAAGTTGAAAGAGAAATGCAGAGAATAATATAACACAAGTGTCTTAACCGCAACTAGATAAATAATGTAAAGAATACACATTACAGCATTCAAAAATATGACACTTACCAAGAAGCCGGTTTTTGCGGTTTACTAGGTTAAGAGAGTTGAGCTGTATTTTGAGTTTCAAAGATGGACGAGCTGGCTCTGAGCTTCCAGGTGGATTTAGCTGAAAAACTGATTAGCCATACAAAGCTAACTGAGCAAAGATTCTAACTGAAACGGAAAAAATATGCCAATATCTAATGATATTACTGAATGCACAAAAACGTTTCACTTCTCCATATCCTCACCATTCCTTTTAAATAAAATGAGCTATACCGACAGCGAACCTTTAACTGACCCATGCATCGGCAAATCCTTTCCCTTTGTTTCCAACATCTGTAACCCATTTTTGCCGTGGAACAGCTACTGCTAATCCGCTTAGAGGCCTATCGCCGCTGCAAGTTGACTAACAACATATGCCATCGCCGATGAAGGACGCAAATAGCAATAGCGAGATCATGGTCAGTATATGAACAACAGCAATCATAAGCTTAAAAAAGCAACACTAGTAATGTTGGGGGGGGGGGGGGGGGGGGG
>JPKZ01001765.1:334861-345762 GCA_000803305.1 Toxocara canis
GGAGGAAGGCGGGAGGGTAGGTGCTATGAGGAGGGCAGGGCAATCATCCTTCGAGAGTATTCTATTCTTCAGCAACTTAATTTATCCTTTCCAATGATCGCTCTGTAGCCCCCTCTCTCGCCAATTCATGCCCCTCCCTCCCCCTCCCCTCTATCGTGATCGTTACAAAAGCAGCACGAGATCATATAAGCTGAACACCATGTAAAACAATACGTACAAATGAATAACATATGACAAAGATACTTACAACTTCCTCAGTCGTGGAAGCTCCAATAACAGGTGGCTGTCCACTATGTTCGCCATAAATCTGCCTGCTACTGCCGTTCTCGGCCAGGTGTATCCTCTCCTCCTCACCTATATCGTGCATACTCTCTTCATCACAACGCAGATCACTGCAAATACATATTTTCTCAAACAGTTTCCAAAATAGCCGCTGTGACCACAAAGTGAGACTGAACATGCCTCACTGTTGGTGAAAGCAACCACAAAAGTTGACCAGCAGCGAGTTACTGTAGCCTCTTCTCTGAACTCCTCTTCAGCCACCTAAAAATCCTTGCGCGAAAAGAGGAAGGAAAACGGGGGAGGGAAGGAGGCTCGAACCTTACCAGAAAAGATTAACACATAACGGTGGAGGGTTTTTGGGATTGTAAAAGCCCTAATCAGCCAAGCCAGGAAGAAATTTTATGTAAATTTAATTAGGCATCTGCATTTCTATTATAAAATACTTAAAGCTCACAGTTATTCGTAAGCGAAAAGCAAAATTCACTTTCACAATTTTTTCCAACAATTCGTTTTGAATATACAACTCACCGAGTACAAAGAGGCATTCTTACTGTGTTCATAATGGAAGAAATTTCAATCCTTCCCTCTCCTGTAGTCTACGAAACCAGTGTCTGTGTGTGAAAACTAGAGATGTTGAGCTTTGACACTCCCAGACCAACGCACCAGCAAAAAAAAGACAGATGAACGCTTTCGATCTCACACCAGAATTCGGAAACTTTCATGATTCAGCTCCTAACCTTTCAACAGAATTTTTCCCTATTTCCCTTTGCATAAGAGAGGGGGGAAGGGCTCCGAAGTTGCTGAAATTTGCTCTAGATGTCATATATCCACCTCCCCCTCCCCTCAGCAGCACTTTTGTTTAATGCGTACAAAAGAAATTCTAGATTCATGCCAACGCTATCAAAATGAAGTAAGCAAAAAATGTTTCGAAAAAATGCGGAAAACTCACCTCGTCGACGGTTGAGTTTCGACTTTTGAGACAGGAAAGTTAGGATGCTGTGCATCTGCAGCATAAACTGTTGGTGAATCGTTGAAATACATATTTACTTGACCACCAAACTGCGCCAAAAGGCTTCTATACTGACTTTCATACTTTGCCATCGGCATCGAATGCTCATACCTTAAATAAACAATTCTGTTAACTTAGGAAGAATGAGTGTTTTTGAAGAATTTACAAAAAAAGCAATTTGCATAAAAACTAACTTTCGAGTTAACTTCAACTTTGAAAATCAATTTTAAAACAACTCAGAATTATACGCGAAAGATATCACATGGCTTGTAGAAGTGCGAATCTCGATGAGAGTGAATTGGCCAGAAATGGAGAATAATCGAGGAGATATTCCAAGGTGACCGGCTGCACCATCGAAAACGGACAGCATGCCAGCATCTCTTTAAATAGCGAATCACGATGGGTTGCATTATGGCCTATCCAACGCACAATCAATCTGTAATATACGCACATTTAAGGCAAAATATATAACGACTTACACTGCTAATAAGACAATTTTTCGAACATAAAAACGGGCAGACTGTTAGACAACTCCAGAACTGCAAGCGGAGTGCTTATATCTGCGGCACAATAACCTACACCATCCTCTCACAAAAATCAACAAGAATTTTAAGTGAACCATTTATCCTAGGAAAAAGTGCGAATGCCTGCTAACGGCCTCGGTGACCCAGCCATTAAACTAAAACGTTTTGAAAAGTGCTTGCAAATGACGAGAACTCAGCAATTTGCATAAAAACTAACTTTCGAGTTAACTTCAACTTTGAAAATCAATTTTAAAACAACTCAGAATTATACGCGAAAGATATCACATGGCTTGTAGAAGTGCGAATCTCGATGAGAGTGAATTGGCCAGAAATGGAGAATAATCGAGGAGATATTCCAAGGTGACCGGCTGCACCATCGAAAACGGACAGCATGCCAGCATCTCTTTAAATAGCGAATCACGATGGGTTGCATTATGGCCTATCCAACGCACAATCAATCTGTAATATACGCACATTTAAGGCGAAATATATAACGACTTACACTGCTAATAAGACAATTTTTCGAACATAAAAACGGGCAGACTGTTAGACAACTCCAGAACTGCAAGCGGAGTGCTTATATCTGCGGCACAATAACCTACACCATCCTCTCACAAAAATCAACAAGAATTTTAAGTGAACCATTTATCCTAGGAAAAAGTGCGAATGCCTGCTAACGGCCTCGGTGACCCAGCCATTAAACTAAAACGTTTTGAAAAGTGCTTGCAAATGACGAGAACTCAAACTTGCTCTTTCCTCCTCTCTTATGTCCCCCTCCCCTTCCCCCACGATATCCAGCGGCTCATGACTGGTTTCCATTTGCTTTCAGAAGTTGAAAGTGGGATGAAGAACATACCTACCAAATTTCACAACTTTAATGGATTCCGAGATGAAGCTACCGGAAGACAAACATCCACATGTGCATAAACATGACCCCCGCCAAAATATGCATGCAAATTGTGAATCTGCCAAAGCGCATCAGAACGAAAAAGTCATTTTGACCATTTTCAACAAATCAAGTGCACATAAGTAACCCTCGACTGACTTCAGATGGACGTCAGGTGAGATGGCATTCGCATATTTGGGTTCAGACAGGAGCGCGTTGAGCTGCGCCAACGAGAACTCGACAATGTCAGCGCTCTCGAGCAAACATCTGTTGATGTTGACATCGAAGAAGTCACACGCACTCTTCAGCAGAGCTGGCAGATTATATTTGAGCGCGAGTTCTTTCACTGTTAGACAATTCGATGAGTCCATATAACGATCCAAATATTCCGCGCAATAATTCTTCACTTTTGTCACCTTAAATAAAGTCCATACTTCGAAGACAGCATGGGGCCGTTGCAAAGTCGAATATGTGAGACGCACTTCATATGTAGAAGATGGTGGGATGTGAACAATTATAATGCTTGCGGAAGAGGCGCAAATCCTGCCTTACCCATACGAATGTGCCTCACATTTTCGATTTGCCAGGCCTTTCAGTTTCAAGTTTCTCCTTTTATTCTCTTGCGCAAGCTGTCAGCAGCGTAATTTACAAGGCATTACTTGTACCTTTTGTGGTGCACACGTAATTACTCCTCCTCAAACGCCAACTGGAATAAGAAACATGAATGAATCAATTTGCATAAGAACTTATACGCACAAATTTCAGACGGACCGCTTAATCATCAGGAAAAGAAAATAAAGAAAAGGGTTTCAAAAAGTGAAAGGAAGAGAAATGAGCATTTTAACTTCAAATTAATCAGCATCAAATCAGTTTCCTGCACAAAATGAACACGCACCCGGAAACACATAATTCATGCCTACGATCTGTGCAGTGGACGAACATCTCAACGTACAGCTTTCCACATACGTACAACAGCCTTGACTACAAAGATGGGAGAAGCGAAAAAGAACAGCGAACGGCGATTTCTTTTGCATCTTTTAATAAATTGCGTTTAGAAAAAGAAACGAAATTAAGCAGTTAACAATTTGGAACTCACTGGGTTTTCGTGACTGGACATGGAGATTTCGTGACTGGCTGACAGCAGACTGGCTCACAACCACAAACCTCATGTCATATCTTTCCTCTCTCTCTGTTTCTCTCTCTCCGTAATCAGGCTTCTCTCGGACCACTCCACGACTGATATCACAAGCACATCTTATGATCTTCTTAGGCGTTTCATTCGATCGGCAATTAGGCCTCATTAAAAACGAAAATAAAGTGGGTTAGCCACTCTTCTCAATTACTATTAGATTATTGGCTTTTACGTGGTCACATAAAAACGGAAACTGTATATAGCAATCAGACCCTAGGTCATACTTTTTTTTCAAAAATTCACAGGTTCCATAAATCACAACTCAATAATTGCCTAGGAACCTTCATAGCGAAATGTTCTCCTCTTAAATACTTTTGACTGAATAAATCGCAGCAACCTACTAGAAAGTTGTTGGCCAGTTTCAGTAAATCGGTGACACTGCTTCGATCGATTACGACGCTTCCGCTGTACATATAGTTCAAGAGAAGCTCGAATACAGTGGGATTCTGACAATTCACTGTCACCTTCAAAAACGATTTAATTCAATGAACGACTCTTAGCTTAGGCCGCAGAAAAGAAAAAGGAAAGAGAAGTAAACGGGAACTTCAGGAAGATGATCTCTAACTATCTCAATGAGCCATACCCCCACTGAAGAAATCATTGGAAGAGGCACTGTTTGAAAAACAAATAAATAAACAGGAAAAACAAAACTGAAACCTGTTCCTTGACGACTTTAGAATTCTTGAAAATCGAGTCGAAATAAGGACTACAGGCTGCGAGAATGTTGCGATGCGCCGAGAAGCGCCGATCCTTGACGACCAAATATACATCACAAAAACGACCTGTATCCCGCTGGTAACGAAGACGCTCCAGAAGGATGCTGCCGTGCTGATCGGTGAACGACATTGGATTCAGGCTTCCACTTCCGTCTTGAGAACACGTCGATAGTGTTCCCATATTTTTTGAACAGAGTTACTCTACAAATCCATTACCGGTTACTCTAAACTTCATTTCTAAAAACCGAAATAGAAAGCGCCTCACATCATTTGTTGACAATTAGATAAAGAAGGAAAAACTTTAAAAGCCTTCCTTCGGCGCTTGACAGAAACTGCGATAAGGGAGAACGAATCAGCGATGCAACTAGATAAAGCGTTACACTTAATTTAGAGTGCACTTATTTACAACATTAATATGTCGTAAAGCCTGAACTCCGAGGAATACAAACTTTGCAGTTTTCTGGATGGAGGGTTTGGAGCATGACACAGTGTCGAATAGAAAGGAGGGGGGGGGGGGGGTGGGAGGGGGGGAAGCAGTTAACAATTTGGAACTCACTGGGTTTTCGTGACTGGATATGGAGATTTCGTGACTGGCTGACAGCAGACTGGCTCACAACCACAAACCTCATGTCATATCTTTCCTCTCTCTCTGTTTCTCTCTCTCCGTAATCAGGCTTCTCTCGGATGGAAGAGAGAGAGAAGGGAGTAGGGTGTTCGGCTACTTTCTGTTTCCGTTGTGCGGCACATTCACTATCGAAGTCCGCAGCGCGTCATAGTATTTTTTAAGGATGGCGGGCGCTGTCGAGAGAGGAATTTCCGCCACGGTGAGAAAAGAAGGAAGCGCTTTATTCAGGGGTACAGCAGAGCGCAATTTGCTGCACTATCTACGTTTTTTTCTAATCCGAATAATTTCGGGAAAGCTGCTATTTGGACACTGCTCCATCTAATCCTTGAAGGGATTTATGCATGAAGCTTTGTTTTTTGAACTAAAATAAACTTTACTAAATATTGTGTCAATGAACACGACACACACATTCGTACAAAATGAAAATAGATGCCCAGCAGGAACGCCACCGAATAGAACCGAACATTTCCGACAAAGCTTCATGCACAAATCCCTCCCTGTTTTGAAAACACGCATGACGGAACGATTCTGGTCACTCTTTCCGCGTCTCACTGCCGTATAGTACCCTAGTAAAATAGGGTGTGGCGCGTAATTTTCTTGATCTGATTAGTGTCGGTGTTCTCGTCATGCATGTTGTCGTGTCAGTGGCGCATGAAATAGGGTTCTTTTTATGTCTTTATGGAAGACGTTTTGGGGTTGTTTGCGTGGAAGGTATTTGATTCAGTTGATTCTATGCCATAAATTAGTACGACGTTAACTTAATTTTTGCATAAATTTTTTGAATTCACATTTCATTATCAGCCCACTAGGGAACGGGCTGCCTGGAAGTCATGTACTGCGAGTATTCGCAACGCTTCCTGGTGCATCTTTCAGAATCCCCTCTGTTCATATCTCTAATCGCAGGCGATTATTTAAGTACAGCGCTTCTCTTTTACAATGCAGATTTTCTCGTTCTTGTAACCAATAGCGTATTGTTGACTAGCACGTGCCACCAATAATTTTTCTTACTTTAACTTCTTTTCTGACGTGCTGGACGTTCGACCGAACTAGACTTAAAACTTGCATTCTTATGAACGGTGTCTGAACTTGTTTTCTTGCATGTGCTGAACTTACATTTTTCGTTATTTTCTGGGCTACTTATCTCAGATGAGGCCGAGACCTGAAATTCATATTCATATGGCTGCAGCCATTGGTTACTGTTTTCTTTTCCATTCTTCAGAATGGCACATTCGCATGTTTCGCCGCTTCGTGGCTTAACTGCCAAAGATATCGACTCGGCAGATGATGCCTCACAAATATCGCTTAACTCTGAAGAGCAATCACCCAATAAGAGAAGAAGGTTGTCGAAGAAATTGCATGTGGGTGAGTGTGGAACTTTTATTTATTTATTTATTTTTTGAGATTCATAATCGCTAGTTATCAATCGACCATCGCAAGCACTACGGGAGTGATTAGAACGGATTTTTATTGCGACATGTGCACTGCTTTTTGTTACTGGCTTGCTGGTAAAGTTTTGGCTTTAGGGCATCATCACAGTAGTTTGTCCTAAACAGACCGTTTGCTTACGAACAAAAGTTGAGTTTGTTGATTTCGAGAATAAGTTCCTGAACTGTTGCATTGGTGTGAAATACTCTCGAATACATGATGTACACCAAAAACGGCGTTTTATAGCCTAAGTTGGTGAAAGCGGATATCTCTCAGCATTGCCGGCTGGATGGAATGTGCATAAGCACGCAGCCGAATTTCAGGCGAAGCATCTAAAACACAGGGAAAAATTGATGAACGGACGGGAGACGAGAAAAAGAAAGCATGAACAACACGCACTTTCACTTCCAGGGCAACTTACAGTGCCACTGATTGCGTGCACAAAAAAAGGCGGAACATGCACGAAACTTGAAAATTGGTTGGAAGTGCTTACAAATTTAACTGGTCGCTAATAACTGAGGAAGGGGAGGGGCATTGATTTTGCTGTGTTTGAACTCGTATAAAACTGACTATCAAACCTTTTCGTTCAGGCATTGAAGTCCTGGCCTCTCATCACCACAAATATTCAAAGCAATTTGCAAACAGAAATTTAAGATGCTTTAACTTTTCTCAAAAAAGAGTGTTTCATGCTACTGTGCCTTCATTCACTGGAGTCGACTCTCTTTGCAACTTGCATGACTCCTAGCAGCAGATAAAGGCAAGCTGATAATGCAAATGTACGAAGTATGGAGTAGGAAGCGGCTAGGGAATCATGATGCATTGTAGGCCCGTATTCGGGAAAGGGTGCAGTGATTCACAGATTACAAGACTCATCGGCGGGTGTCACCACAAATCGATGAAAAATGGCTTTTATAAGACGGTGCATTTGGCAGATAATCGCATAATAACTCTGAAACATAAGCTGTGTTATCGCCATATGTCATATCTATCAGCTTCCGGTGTTTTTTTTAAGCAGTAGCAGGTTGCTCACATGGTGAAATGGATAAAATCTACGCATCGTTAGCAGAGATCGAACGAATTCATGGCTTCAAATTTGATTTACTCATCAGTTGCGGCGACTATCAGGCACGTCAGTTTCTTTTTCCGGAGATTGGAAGGGTTTTGAGGTGATTGCATTTGTGCTCGGTCTGGTGAGGAGATGAGCAAACAGAGCTGATTTCGCAAAGAAACGACGGATTGGTTAGAAGTAAAGTTTAATAAAACCTAAAGCTGAATTGGCACAATTATGATGAGCGCTTTGCAGTGTTAACCTAGGCGATAATCCGTCAACTCGACTTGATGACAACGTCTCGTCGCGTTTATATCAGTCGTAATTTCGTCTTTTGTGAATGTTGGGACACAAAATATGAACGACTCGAAATCAGAAAATCAGCGTAAAATTGGAAGAGCTGGCTTCCGTCCCTTACGCCTAGCTATGTGTCGACATGTTTAATTAACACATAATCTCAATAACTGTAATATGATGCTCAATTTATGTTGATTCATTGCCCACGTTGCCCACGACGAAGTGAAGACTTGTTTTCAACAGCTCACAAATGAATGTTTTTTATTTTATTTTAGGCTGTTCGGAATTACGGTGATTTAATGCATATGCATGTCAACAAAAAGTATCGAAACTTACAAACATTTTATCGCTACTATTCTGGAGAAATGGTGAGCGAATTTCCTTTCATTACTATTAGTTTCGCAGCAGAAAGATTGACTTCTTGATGCTTGTATTGATTTTTGGTGGAATATTGGTTCCAAAAACGATAAAGAGATATTCGTGCATTTTTTTCGCTTTTGCCAGTTAATTGTTGCATCTGTATCAGTTTTAAGTGAACTCTGCGAGAGCCTTTATTTGTCACATTCTGTTAATCGCTTCTTCCTGCTGTGTAAGTAGATTTCATCTTTAAATGTCAGGTTAGAATACTCACTTGGATGCGTTTGTTCACATACTGTTCACATATGGGTCTGATTTCATGATTCTATGGTTACTTGGCGAAATCTGCCGTACTATTGCCGCTGTGATCATTGGCTGCTCTCAACAGGTTTCGAATCCTGTCATCGTTAAGCTTGGGAGGATTTGAAGACTTAGCTTCTGTGCTGGAGATGGAAAAGCCGAACATCTCCTAGTTTTTCAGAGATTGTGAGCAGTGACGCTCAGCTTACCACTGTGATATTGCACCACGTCAGCTATTGTTAACAACTGAAAAAGCTTAGCGTACGATATGCGGCAGATTTCCCTGCAGTCCACAGTTTGGAAGATTAGAAACATGAGATCCAAGGCGTGCGAATGCCGATGTTTTGAGCTGTAGCAGATGGAAAATTGATGGTACACGTTTATACCTAAGGCATACGCGACTGCCTTGTAAATAATGCCGCAGTATCGTTCATAAGCGATATGCACCTTATATTTTTGATTCGTTGTGCCCTCTAAAATTTGATATGCTTAGACGGCACCAGTTTTAACGGTTTTCGTTGGTGGGAATCACGAGGCGTCTGGATTCTTACAAGAACTACCAAATGGCGGTTGGGTCGCTCCGAGGATATTTTATATGGGACATGCAAATGTCGTTCAATTCGCTGGACTTCGTATTGCTGGTCTTTCTGGTATTTTCAACAAGCTTCACTATGATACTGGTAAGTGGCTTTATCACTGCGCGACTTAACGAGCTATCCTTCAAGCTGGATGGGCATGAACTGGTAAATGTGATTGGTTTGAGCCACATGACTTTATTTTGAATTCCGCTTCAGACATCGCGAAAAGTGGAATAAAAATTGAATACTCGATTGCACTTGACTTCTTGCAAATATGTATCTCTTACTCTGTGACACGGTGATTGTTGTTGTTCTTCAACATCGCAGCAGAGCAGCGCATTTACTCTCGCTCAATGTTTTTAATTGTATCGTCTCATGGTATTCCAAATTAGGATTCGATTCCGTTCTTATTTATTGGCATAATGGATTGTCAGCGTTGGCACCCTAAGTACAAGCAAATCTTTGTTCTTCTAGCATTACTTGTACAATTCAGTTTCTTCCAGTATATCTTTTAAATGAGATAAATGCAGTTGTTAAATATGTGTGGAAGTACTTGAAAGTGGATATACTTTTGGTAACGTGCAACTGCTTGGTCTAAGAGTTTTGCGGTCACAGGCGCCCCTTGAAATTTTATAAGCGAGTAAGAGGCTTTGCTCACCCACAATATTTAGCGAAAAAGCGAAAATTGTGAATGTGCCAAAGACGAGAAAGAAGATCATATCTGTTTGTCATCACCCGTTGTGCTTCGAAATTCTTTCACTGCTGATGTTTCGGCTTGGCAGATCTTTGTCAGAGCGCAATTCATATGGAAAGTTTAGCAAAAGAGGTTGAAATGTGAAGGAGGAATGAAAAAGTAAGAGGAAACGAGCATGCTGTGAAAATCGCAAAATAAGTCGATTTCGAAGAAGAGATTTACATCCTTTGGCTTCACCATGTTCCATCGAGTTTTCGGCGATTAATGTTCGTCGTCTAGAAAATCTTTATTCATTCAATTCAAGGGACGAAGAAGGTAATGAAAGAGGGCGGGGCTGAAGGAGAGGGGGTGGGGCAGGGGAGCGGGGAAGGTGAGGTGAGCCACTTCTCGAAAAAATGTACTGCGCATTCGGTTGCGAGAAGATATTTACAGGCCACTGGGAACGTCCTCCGTTTCATGAATGTGGTGGAGTAGTTTCTGCTTATCACGTACGGTCTGTAGACGTTTTCCGATTAAAGCAGCTGCGGCCAAAGAGTGCAGGAGGCAAGTCGTTTGTTTCATATTGTTTATGTAAATATCAAAGCTGTCATTACCCCAAATCTTCATGTTCACTCCTCCTTGGCTGTAGCATTCCAGCTAGCCGGAAACGGGCTTCGTTTGTGGGGGTGAATTTTTTATGAGGAGGATGGGGGACCGGTCACGTTAAGTGGTGTTTCCGATGAAGAGAGGAAAGGGGTCGGGGGGGGGGGGGGGGGGGGGGGGAAAGAAGGGAGGAGGGAGGTAAGAACTCCATACCACGGAGAACTAGCAGGTTTTTTCAAAAGTTTCATGCATTCTGTGACTGCAACAAGAAAAAGTTAAAATTGAACGTCGTCAGTTGTCGTCAATTGCACATGCATGGGAAGTTAGAGTAGTCCGAATTTCCCTTCGGCCCATTACCGTCCTTCCTCCCTCCTTCCCTCCCCCTC
>JPKZ01001765.1:345923-376891 GCA_000803305.1 Toxocara canis
GGTAGGGAGAAAGATAGGACAGTTGAATTCGAGAGGTAAGCGGATTTAATAAAAATCTGCGTGAAACAGCGCATCCAGCAGTGAGTTTAAGAGTGGCTGGGAGTTTGTGCGAATTCCCATTTTCGGTCAAGAGGCAGAATTTATAGGGGGGATTGAGTTGACTGAGGGAAAAGGACTTTCGACAGGGGAACGAAGGTGTACTGACGGGAAGGATTGAGTTCGAAAGTTTCCGGTAATATCTTTGTGCCAGTGAAGCGGCACCCTCGCTTTCAAAGAGAGAAACAGACTCGCAGTTGCGCTAAAGAACTAGAATGAGGTCAAAGACGCATTTTTAGGTAAGTTAGCGGAATTTTTGTTTGCATTTTTCAAGATAAATTAACGGAATTTTGGATTGCGTTTTTAGGCAGATTAGGGGAATTTTCGTTTTCGATAGGTGACAAATATTGAGAAAGTTAGTGCGGAGCGGTACATTTTGTCAGTGCAGCAGTTTTTTTTTCGAATGCGGCTAGTTTCGCGAATCGCATCATCTTATATCGCATACAAAGCGTCTTCAGTAAACATCTATGTGTGAAGCTGTTAAATTTCTCGTTCATTATAGAAACTACGAATGTTTGAAAAGATTGTAAACGCTGCCAAGCCTTATTAGTGAACGTGTGAACGCGATGTGTCAGTGTTTTTGTTGAAATCGATTGTGCGCTAAAGAGAGCTCAAGGGATTTTGGCGATGGGGCGCGATAGCGCTTTTGTGGCTTTCCCCAATGTAAGGAATGCTTCTGAGTGATAAAACAGCAGTTTTTTACGGCACTTGAAATTCGGCAGCCATTGTTTTTTCGTTAATCATCTGCGAAAGGGTAGGGCGGGGAATTGAGAGGGGGTTTGAGCACGCTTTTGCAAATTTCACTAGCCTAGAAAGGCGAGGATTGAGGGGTAGTAGCTCAGCGGTAAAGTCTTCGTCTGTTGTGCGGAGAGACTTGGGCTTGACACTCGGTTGCTACTCCAACGGGTCGCCTGCAAGCCAACCAATAGGCGATCCGGAACAAGTCATAACAGTTATGTCTGAACTCGGTTGTCAACTGCGTCGATGACGGGAACCGGTGAGATCATAGCAGCCTTTGTGTCTTTGCATTTGCAAAAAACTCAATTAGAACCTGTTTATTTGTTTGAATGACAATTGTTCGTTCTGCTTTTCTTAAAACAGTCTTCCTACTCCCCATGCGATGGCCGCATAAATGAAACAGAGGTCTTGTATGGGATAGCTACTTTTGAATTTTGCTGTTGTGCAAAGTACTTGTTTGTATCAAGAATATAATAATGATTCAGTTGCAGCACAACGCGTCGATATCATGGTAAGCCACGATTGGCCAGCAGGTATAACGGATTATGGTGATGTGGAGGATCTGTTGAAAAAGAAACCTTTCTTCAAAGAAGATATTGAGAAGAATGCTTTAGGCAATCCGGCTACGATGAGTTTGCTTCATGTTGGTTTTGCTTTTCTCTTTGCTTCGGCCTTCGTGCTCTTGTTTATTGATGAGTTTATGACTCTAATCTAAAGAACTCAACCTGACTTGGCCGTACATTTAACTCAGAGATGCATACTAGCCGTTTCGGGTGAAATGTGCATTTTCGAGTTTTCTGTGCGTTACAGGCGAGGTGAAATTATACTGGTTGACTGTGCAGATCTCAGTTTCTTTTCCTCTGAAGTGTATTTTGTTGCCTTGAAATCATACATAGTTGCTCCTCCCTCACCTATCGAACGAGCAGATTTCTCGCCCTTCATTTAACATGCATTTGCTACATAGGAATGGAATAGCCTATTTCACAATGTTTTAAAGCGTTGTGTTTGAATGGTCGCTGTCTTATCTACTTGTAACAGTTTTGCCAATGACGACGTAGCTGGATTAGCATGAGAAAAGATAAAAAAGAAGAGAACGTTCATAAAACGTGCGAAGAGCCAGGAACCTGGGTTTTTTTTGATCCTAGATTTTTTCCACGTGGGTGGCAACTGATGCGGCCGGGATGTTGTTCAGTTGCTCATCGTGCGACTGGTGCGTTTCATATGCCTGCTGATCCGTGTGGAGGGGTTAATATGGTGGAGAGGAGGGAGCACTCTGACCGACTAGTTTCGTGTGGTTGAAACTGATGTTTAAAATTAGCTGACATGCTTCAGTTCTTGTTGTGAGTTTGTAAGCAGGTGGTGAGGCTGATTCTTTGAGAACGTCCTGTGGAGGCGTAAATTGTTCCATAATGCAAAGGCATGGAAGTACGTTCTTTCTGTAGGTGAAATTTTTTGCTCGGTTGATTGCTGTTACGGCGGGAGTGATGAGCGATCCCTTTAGATGCGAGTGGTGTGTTGCAATATGCACCAGTCTATATAAAGGGAATAGAGCAAGGCATCCTAGCAGACAGATTTCACATGAAGTGAAATTTACCTTGAGGGAAGCCAACACCTTACTTTCCTTGTTGATATTTAAAGGTCAACTCAAACGACAATGAGGACTTTATAAGCTGAGCTTGTCATTCATATAATCACTGGCATCACTTTATTTGTTCGTTCTGTTTTACAAATATTATTTTTCCAAAGGTCTCTTTTTTCTCCCCAACTTTGAATTTTTCTCAAACAACCAAAGCACCGTGCATCATTGATTTCGTTGCTAGTAGCTCTTTTCTTCGGATATGGAAACTCGCGCGCCACTAAACATAAACATGAATTTTGCTTGTTATGAATGAAGTGGATTATAAGTGAAATGTGTTTCGTTTTAGGAGATTCGACCACGTTATTGGTTAGCGGCACATTTGCATTGTAAGTTCGCAGCTTTGGTACCGCACCAAAAGGACTGCCAAGAGACAACTGAGCCAGAACCAACGCGTTTCCTTTCACTCGATAAACCACTTCCTCGGCGGCATTTCATTCAGGTAGGTAGTAACTGTCTCGGTTGTTGCATAAACTCCATAGCGGAGGAATCTAATGTCGCGTTCTTCGTTTTTCTGCGATATTTACTTTAGATGAGGGCAAGGTGAAGGCCGGGCATTCTGTATCGCCATTCCTGGTTCATAAAAGCAAAGAGAACGGAAATGTTTGATATCGGTCCAATTTTGATACAATTTGGCTACTTTGCTCTTTGCAAAGGGCATTTATGGCGGCATCATATCTATGCACATGTGTATAAGTCTCTCTCTTCCTAGTCGTTTCCGCTCAGTAACCGCCGGAACTAATGAAATTCCGCAGATATAATCTATATCCTACAGTTACATCCTCTATTCGATTTTGAAGCACTTTCTTCAACTCCAGGAGAGTTATATCCTCGTAAAGAGACGACTGTTTCTGTGTATTCAACGACTAGTTGACCAATCAGGGCGCATACTCGACTGGTCGAGATATACAATAACGAATCTTGAGTATAAAAGTTTGTGTGAGCTGTTGGGTCTGATAAAGTTCAACCGTCAATCATGTGCAAGCAGTTTATGAAACTGGCTGGTTTGATAAATGAATCGCAAAGCTGATATCTCGTTGCACTTCTATCTCGTACTCGTGCTTGTTTCTTGTTGTTGATTTACTTTTTCATCGAAACATCCTTTGCTAACACCTCACCGAAGGCAGTTATGAGTGAGAGCGCGTCATTTGACCAAAGATGCATAAACGCTTCGTCACTTAGCTGTCCGAATGTTTCAGAATGCAAGGGAAATATTTCTCAGGCGTCCACCGTTGTGAATGTTGCAGTTGAAGTCTTCAAAAAGTTTAATGAACGATTGTTTCAGAACGGATTTTTGGCCTCTGAAAATTTTTTGTTTCGATTCTTTGGAAGTCTTTTCGACTTCTTTCATGTTTCCTTGACAGAATGTGTATTGTGCAACTTCGCAGTTTTGTACTTTCCACAAAGAGACGCGAAATCTATCATTAAATGATTCCTAGATTTGTTTTCAAGAAGCTGTGCTATCTTTTGTGCGATATGTTCCTTAGTGATGGACGTTCTTCAGGCGTTGGAGTTTGATGTAGATGAAGGTGCGGAGATGAAGCTTTCATATGATCCCGTTTGGTTAGCTATCTTGAAGGCGACGGATAGCCTCACTGACGCCACTAAGCGTGTATGTTTGCAGTTTTCCTAGTTTTTGGCTTAACGTCTCAATACTGTTTCCGGTTGTTTCCTGTACGCTAAAATAACTCAACAAGGCCGGAAAGTGTCAGTTTTCCTTACTTCACGACAACCTGGTTTGAATTGATATGGACGACCATATTGGCTTGTTCTTCAGCCAACAATGAACTGGTATGATCTGACTGGGTGACTTATGAAACGGTTCNATTGTTTAACGAAATTGTCTTGTTGAGGTTGCTGAAAAATGTTGCATTTCTGCTGCAGTATATATCCTCGTTTTCATAAAACTGGTTAATATATGCCACCCGCATTATAGCTTCGTTTTTCGTAACGCTTTTAATTGACAACAGCTGATTGAGCATTTAGTTGCATCGAAAAACATTCTTGCGTTTGTGATATCCTCCGTGCATAACGAATTTCGCTGACCTTTTTTAAATCGCGATGTTGTTAAGTCGGGAAGAGCTTCACACAGTTATGATACGAAGTAATGTAGTAAGTTCCATATGGGTTTCTTGCATTTGGAGGGCTTGTGGCTGCAGTTTATAGACCTCGTCAGTGCGGACTTTCGGAAATTTATTTTAAAGTTGCATTATGAAGAATTTGTGCTTCAAATATCTTCTGCCTCTCATGCTCATTGAACTGCCATTTGTAGACCACATATATGCCATCACAGTGTGGTAGCATTTGCGGTGAACGCTGGGATTATAGACCTACAGAAGAGGAGATCAATAGAGTTCAGAGGCTATTCGAAGGTGATTTCACAATACCGGCCAATTTCCGCAAAACCGCACCTCCGCACGATCCTTCGCAAATAGCAGAATCCGAATTTTACTATAGGTGAGTAAGGTCTGGATCGTTATCATCTTGTTTTAAGATTTCTAACAGGCTAGATATTATATTTCATAGAGTGTTTGCTGTATTTTAAGCTTGACTTACGTCAGTGTTAAGGTATTTGCAAGTGGATAAAAGCACCCTGCAAGATTTCATTGTTAGGAGGACAAATTTGGACTTCGCGTCTTCAAGTTAGGACGTGTAGGGCCGGACGAGGTTTGGAGGCCTCGAACAAGTTTCGGCCCCTTGTCAAAAACTAGTGTTCCCCCTTCCCCCTCCGCCAAGTCTTACGTTTCCTAACTCTGCGAGCCGCCAAGAAAGGTGATGAGGTCTTGTGAACTCGCGATTCTGAGAAAGCGAATAGAATCCTTGGAGTACACAACCCCCCTAACCGCGGATCCCAGGAGGTGGGGGTGACGTCGCATGATTAAAAAGGGCATCTTTACAACACTGGCGCAAGGAACAGCGGCCGCGTACGCGTCATGGTTTCGTTCACCGTTCAAGTGTTCAGTACATTATACCCGTTGGCTCCCCTCTTTGCATGTTTTGCGCAAATTTTGCTGTATTCAGAAAATTGAATTCGTCAACCAAATTTTTATTGAATATTCACCAAAATTTTAGCATAAAGTTTGTGTAGTTAGTTAGACATGGCGGCATTTAAGACGCCGTTTTATAGTAATAATGTGAATTTCTATGGAAACTGATCGCTGACGACACATTCAGAACGCCTAAATGGAATTTGTATGACGATTTCAAAGCAGTGCTCAACGACCTGAATTCTTCAGAAATCCGCAGTCATCGGAATTCTGTGCTAAGTTGGGTATTCGTGATTTAAATGAAATGTTATGTGCGCAATCGAAAGAATCTCTTGGAGTGCCATATTTCTTGTCGGAAAGCGAAGATGATGCTAAGAATATGGGAGAGTCAATAAAAACATCGCACAGTGATACTGAGGTGAGTGCGCTTTATTTTCTTCTAGATTCTCCTCATTAAAAAACGTTTCTGCATAAAAATACGTGACAGATATATCTGACTCGTTACGTCTAAGAAATTAACCCTTATTTAGGCATGTCAGATCTAAGATCGGTTGGCAAACTGCGAAATCTCGTTTTCTATGTTTTTCCTTTGAAATAAAAACGCTGGTCTCGAAAATTTCTGTTCAGCTAATCGTTTTTACCTAGTCGTTTTCGCCTACGCCGGCGATTATTTTTTCAAAACTATGTCTTCAGAAATTCGATGGAGATTGTGATTTCGTAATTGACAGAGGGCATCGTTCATGTCCGATTTACCTCACCGATTTTAACGCTCCAAAATTATTGGACTCTGGGTCGAAGGATGAAAATGAGGACGAAGGGAATAATGGTTCCGATGAGAGGTTTGTGTTGCATGAATTGTTCATCCAGTTTGCACGTTTTTTTTGGAATTTATTTTTTTTCTGCACTGATGAGAACGCTGTTGGTCCAATCGGTTCTTATTTTGGTATTTTACGATTTGAAAAGTTGTGTTTGATGGTGATGTTGACGGGAACCTTCACTGTACGTTTTAAAACTTTGTCCATCCTTCATGGACATCATGAACAATACCCGCAAGCAAAGATAGTTGCACGACTTTGGCGTTGTCAGTGGTTATGTGGTCTTCATTGCTTTGAGAGGGAGAGCCAATCTTGGGAAGCGTACTTCTTTCATTGTGGAATCCTTATTTCACCGAACAAATGTGACAGCTTGGGGGAGGGGGGGACTGTTCTGCTAACGTAGCAGGGAAAGCATTTCGATATTTGGAAAATGACTGGTTTAAATGCAATCGCTGCATAAGTTGTTGTTGTCGCTGCTTTAATATTCTTCATGCTTTATGCTTGTTTCAGTGCGGAACCTGTGGAAGCCGTAGTTGAGGGGAAAGAAGGTGAAAGGGGGCGAAGAAAAGTTGGTTCTGGGATTTTTCGACGGCGCCCAATGGGTGTGGTGGTCGACGAAGAAAGCGATTGATCAACTAGCTAATGTTTCGATTCGTCGTCCATTTTGGAAGGTTGTCGACATTTTCAACGACTGGGAAACCGTTCGTCAACAGCTCTCTTATACCAGCGTCTTTCAGCAATTCATATTCTGCACAGCAACGTTCACGCGACAAGCAATTTTTATGCCGACCTGTATTGTTTGCAGTGCATTTGAAATCAGGAAACGTCGTATTTTAGAGCGTAATGCCGAGTATGTAGTGAAAAATAATGTTCCTTTGCGAATTTCTAGAATATAAACGCTGCGAGCGTCGAGATTTGTCGATAGGTTTCAGAGTTTGTTAATGAGAATAATGGAACTTCGATTTAATAATTAAATTTGCAGTGATACGGAAACAGGTTCATGGTATCCTCTTATTTGCTGTGAAAACGTGTATTTGAGTTTTCAGGAATTGAGTTGTAAATAGGTTTTCCATAAAGATCTGAGAGGGGTTTGGTAAGACACGATCGTTAGTGCTTTTGTTGGGTGTTACTGAACTGAAAACGAATGCGTTCCTTGATAGCTCAGTTGTTAACGACTGGTTGTTAACCTGCTAAAGAGGAGAATAAGAAAAAAAGCAAAACAAGTTCCTATAGGCATCCCTTAGGGAGATATACTTCCGCCAGTCCTTTTCGCCTTTTTGTTTTCGAGCGTAAGTGAAGTTGAAACGCGCGAGGAAATGATACTCTTCGCCGATGACATACAACTGCTGTACACGTTTGAAGAAAGTAAAGAGGCGAACCTGGCGACTCTAATAGAATAGTGTATGAAAAGAGCCATGAAGTATCTTAGAGAAGCGCTAGAGATGAAAATAAATGGATCAAAAACAGCCATCACCAGATCTGGAAGACCACCAGCTAAAAAGCGCTAAGTTAGTGGGACCATTCTGAAAATTTGCGGAGGACAAATAATGTCGAGAATAACATTTGCAACCTAGGTCAACACCTGGACGGTAGCCTAACCTTCTGAGCCAACTTAGATAACGTGTCCCGTTCATGTTCAGAGCTTCTTTTTCATATGAAAGCAATAAAGCAACACATAAATAAGAAATGCATAACCATTCTAATAAACTTATGTAATCCCTAAAATCAGGTTATTACTGCTGATCACTGCGATAGTAACAAAAAGGATCTTAAAGCACTGCAACAAGCTGTAAACCAGTTGATCCGAGTCATTCATAAGCTTAAAGAATTCGAGCAAATTGGAGAAAATAAAGCCCACTACAGCTTGGAAGATATTTTAACACTGAGCAATGTGTAGTTTAAAGCAATGGTCAAGAAGATGGAAGGCAGCCAACTTAGTGAAAATTTGAATAATGTGCTGGCAAAAACAACTCATGGTCGAACGAGGCGTGAAATATATACCTATGAAACATTGCGGACAAATTACGGACAGAAAACGATGAGATACCGAGCGATTGCTTTCCTCAAGACACCGTTGCCTTCAAATTGAATATTGATGCATTGTGATGTAAAGATGTTGCGTGAACAAAATAATGTACACTTAAGTGAACGATCCTTTTGATTAGATGGTATGCAAACTGGGAGGTAAATAGTCTTTTGTGCATTACCTATGTATTGAATTTGTAATATCTTTGTACTGTCGTAATGGTAGTCCCTGCCTATCGACTAATTGAAAGATTCGATTCGATTCGATATTTTATTCTCAAAGAGGGGGCATTTCGACATTTTCAAGGGATTGATTGGATGGAAAACGGTTGAGCAGGACCAATATTAAGTGGGTTATTGGATTACTAAAAATCTTCGCCACATTCTTAAAGTTTTCGGAGTATTCAGCGTGGAAGAATCATTGAGATGCAGACCAAGCTAGAGAGAGAGAGTTACATTATGATTCTCTTAAATCATTACCTCGTATGTTATTTTTCGTTTGTGGATAAGCAGGAGGTCTTTTTTTGTTTGCATATTGCCAGCGATTCCACTTCACTGAAAGGCATTTGCTTTTGTTTTCGTCGAACTGCATTATACCATGGCACGGCACAGAATTAATATTAATAAATGGTACATCACTGCTTGTCATTGTTTTTTGCGGAACTCGCTTGTTATGTTCTCTATTAGTAATTACTTCGCATATTTGAGCAGTTTATTCAAAAAGCGCTTTGGATATGTGAATACCATGAATTAGAATACATGTCAAAATCAGAAGATGGTCAAAAGTAGGAGAACAGGATGAGGGGGGGGGGGGGGGGGAGCAGAAGAAAAAGCTGATAAAACAGTAATGGCATGAACAGGCACTTCATTGCTGCCATCAGCCGTCGTTTTTGTCAAAAGTAATGATATATACCCTATGGACACTAGTGGGTAATATGGACGTGAACTTAGACGGTCTCCTTTTTTTCGAATCTTTCGAAGACTACCAACATTTACTCATTGAAGTAGACGCCAGGAATGGGGCTTTTTAAGTTCGTCGCTTCTGTTTATAAGGAGCTAAATTCTGATGAGGAGCATCTACTCTGTGAAGGATGAACTAGAAGCCAACAGCCTTTTGAACTTCCAATGTGAATGCTAGTTTCAGATGTGAGTGTTGATGGGCTTCAGCACTTCAGCATCCCTATGGAAAGTCTGAAGCGGTTTGGTTCGGCTTTATCCGCATTATCATTCCCTGAACTGTTTTCACATACGGTCGGAGCAGTACATCGCTAGATGAGTTTTTGAGCTTCGTTTCATTGGGTTTTCTACGGAGAAATGCCAGGTGAACATTTCTGAAAAGAATGTATCTAGTTGGGAGGCAGAAGAAATTCTTCCTTAAGGATTCCCTTGTTCTTTTAAATTTTTTTCACACAGAATACACTCGCTCTTCCCATTGTTGAAAGAACGAAGGCAAATTTTGAGCCTTTAGCAGAGTGGGCGAAAGTGGATTATGTTATGTGGAATGTGGGACTAAAAGTTTTGCAAGATAGTTCAACTTTTGCGTGAACATCTACCTGACTTTGTGAGCTCGTTCAATCAGCGCTGATCGTCAGCATTTTAGTGTAATTAACGCATTTAATGCAACTAACGATATGGTCATTGTTAGCGTTAAAAACAATGAGGCTTCAAATGTTTGAAACAAAATAAACGAAACAAAGCGAAAACCATAACGCCAATGAGAACACAGACACACACACACTCACCTATCGCTCATCTATGAACCAACATCATAGCTTTCCAAAGCTCGAAAAATGACAACCATTCCATTCCCACAAATGAAGCAGACCGAAAAATCGCAACATATGAGCATTGCGAGGAGAAAATTTGTAAAGGAATTGTTTTTGGTAGGTGAGAGAGGATAGAGGAGATGGAACGTATGCTTATACTGCTATATTTTAAATCGGCGTTTCTTGACATGTCGTTATCCAACTTTACGCACCTCATCTTTCCTGGATATGACATTAAGTGTTCAGCATATGGCACGAAATGAATGCGACTAGCATATCACTAAAAAGTTTGAAGATTGCATATGACACCACGAAATTATTTTTTGAAAAAAAAAGTTTCTAACTACATAACGGAAAGACCGCCGCGGACGGGAACCATGAGGATAGTCTTGAATATTGACGAAAGTTCGCATTATGTGTGCTCCGTATATCGCTAAGAAAAACGAGTTTAAAAAAAAAAAACGAGAATTACACGAAAGCTAAACGGTGTAATAGATTCAAACAAAGATACAAGAAAATACATAAACGGATGCGTTAGTCACGCTCAAAACTACAAAAAATATTTGAAATATATTCCAAAACACAAAAATATAATACAAAAAAGGCGAATCGTCATAAATCGAGTGAGAATTTGGCAGTATGCCAATAAATGCTTTTTTCGTAATTAAACAGACATCAAACATTATTCCAAACAGACGATATAGTATTTTTTCTCCATCAAATGCAACTACAGTATTATCACAACGTTAGGTGATTGCAAGTCGTACATACGGATCGAATTCTGAACGCTAACACATTAAACAACAACAACTGAATAATATCACTTTAGTACAATGGATGCAAAATTGAAACATGTTAACAGTGTTAACAGTGTTAACAGTGTAAGCACGAATCTGCTGGTTAGGCAGGTATGTCACCACTATATTATGCCTTAACGCTGATAACGAATAAATGAAAAAAAAAGAAACAGCATACTAAAAAACCAACGTAATTAATTAACTGAAAAGCGTATGCAACTTAATCAACATAAACTGCGCATATCGTTTTAACCCATCCGTAATAGGTTCATGACATTATCCCACTGAAGGATGAGAGCGTATTTGACGGAAGAAATAATCGAGAATTTTATTTAAATAAAACTGGAGAAAATGAATGAACGTATCCAACGATGATGAAGATGTTTCAATTTTCAAATTAGAAGTAAATGTTATCAACAGCACTTGAACAAAGTGAGCATTTAACCGTTAAGGTAACGAATGACTAATTATGAACAGTTAATGAACATTTAAACACTTATACTACCCTCTCTAAAATCTGTTTTACCGATAATAACATTGACAACAACTGTTCGACCCTTACGCGTTTCTTCAATCACCCTTGAGAGCCTGTCTTCTAGATAATCGTTGTCGTCCTTTGAAAGTAGAACCCCTTCGGCTCCAAGCGCACTCCCAACCCCATCATATCGCACGTGCTGCAATGCGATCTAACGTTTAGGCAGCTTCGGTTCTTATTCTCCTCGTCCAACATTCAAGACTTTATTCGTTCTATCGTTTTAACCCATCCGTAATAGGTTCATGACATTATCCCACTGAAGGATGAGAGCGTATTTGACGGAAGAAATAATCGAGAATTTTATTTAAATAAAACTGGAGAAAATGAATGAACGTATCTAACGATGATGAAGATATGTTTCAATTTTCAAATTAGAAGTAAATGTTATCAACAGCACTTGAACAAAGTGAGCATTTAACCGTTAAGGTAACGAATGACTAATTATGAACAGTTAATGAACATTTAAACACTTATACTACCCTCTCTAAAATCTGTTTTACCGATAATAACATTGACAACAACTGTTCGACCCTTACGCGTTTCTTCAATCACCTTTGAGAGCCTGTCTTCTAGATAATCGTTGTCGTCCTTTGAAAGTAGAACCCCTTCGGCTCCAAGCGCACTCCCAACCCCATCATATCGCACGTGCTGCAATGCGATCTAACGTTTAGGCAGCTTCGGTTCTTATTCTCCTCGTCCAACATTCAAGACTTTATTCGTTCTCCGCTTAGCAAACGCAATACTCATGTGGTTAAACGTAACAAAAATTGAAGCATGTTGCAGCTGAGCTAGATACAGACAGCTATCCATCCCAGGGCCTTCAACTGTCAGGGGATTGGGGGGGGGGGGGGGGGGGGGGGGGGGGGGGGGGGGGGGGGGGGGAGCGGGCAGGAAGGGTGGAGGAAGTCTAAGAGAAACTCTACTGTACTGTTCCCATACCAGTCTAAGCATTTTACTGTACTGCTCGCATACGAATTAGATATCACAAATCTGAGCGCACTCATTGACTGGTACCTCGAAAACTCGCAATTTTCGTTAATTTACGATGTACTCGACATTCTTCTAGACTTCGATCATGTGCACGTATCCTTGTGATGCAAAGATCTTGCGCATAAGGTACCAGGCACTTGTATGTTTTCGTTTATATCGCTCTATGCAGTACGCGTCCCCATCACTGCAACCGTCTATCTAACAAGTCGCACCTCATTAAAGAAATGGCGAAAAATGACAGACTAATTCTAATTTCTTCGTGCAGCCCCTAAAGTGATAAAAAGGACGGAAAAAAGTCTGAAAAAAAGACTAACAACAAGATTAACAGCAGTAGCACTTCCAAACATAGGCACTTGTTCTCTGGCGATTTGAGACCAACACGCGTCGTTACCGATTATGGCCACCACGGGCAATTTGTGACGTGAAAACGTGTCTATTTCCATCAACGAGAAACCACAAGAACCATCGCCGTACAAAATGAACACACTTCGATGAGGATGAACCTTCAATTATTAGACCCATGAAAATTTAATTCAAAAATAATCTTCCAATATCATTGAACGGAACTGACGACTGCAGCACATAATCATGAGAGCATTTATAAAGTTAATCGTGACTGCTATGAATTTATTCGTAAAGGCCTTCATGAATGTGAGCGGGAAGGAAAACTTCACCAATTTTAGTAAACTTTCGAAGACTTATTCTTTTGCAATGGCGAATTGAAAAATTTCACGGTTCGTGCACTACCAATAGTTTCTTTTGACTTTCTCCAAAAATATTTCACCCATGAGGTTCCAATTGTTTAACCGATTCAACTTGGTCAATCCTGAATACGCTGATTACCTGACAGTAAAAAACCTTTAATTTTTCACAACGCTTCAAAATGCGTAAAAATATTTTCAAATGCTTTTAAAAATAATAAAGTTGGAAAGGAAGACAAACCGCCTTTGCGCCAAGTGCAAATCCAGCTCCTACACCAAGCGTTCCAAACGCACCAGGATCGAGCCACTGCAACGGTCCTCGAGGTCGCACTATATATGCAGCACTTCCAACAAAGTCACCTCCATCGGCTATCAAAATGGCATCATCCGGTAGCACCTAGAAAAACATAAATGTAAACGAGCTTATGACTCCCATCAGTCACCGACCAGGGAGTGGGGGTAGCAACTGCAATGGCGAATTGAAAAATTTCACGGTTCGTGCACTACCAATAGTTTCTTTTGACTTTCTCTCCAAAAATATTTCGCCCATGAGGTTCCAACTGTTCAACCTATTCAACTTGGTCAATCCTGAATACGCTGATCACAAGACAGTAAAAAATCTTTAATTTTTCACAACGCTTCAAAATGCGTAAAAATATTTTCAAATGCTTTTAAAAATAATAAAGTTGGAAAGGAAGACAAACCGCCTTTGCGCCAAGTGCAAATCCAGCTCCTACACCAAGCGTTCCAAACGCACCAGGATCGAGCCACTGCAACGGTCCTCGAGGTCGCACTATATATGCAGCACTTCCAACAAAGTCACCTCCATCGGCTATCAAAATGGCATCATCCGGTAGCACCTAGAAAAACATAAATGTAAACGAGCTTACGACCCCCATCAGTCACCGACCAGGGAGTGGGGGTAGCAACTGCAATGTTTGATTCCTCGCTGAGGTTAAATTCGTTCTAGTAAAATGCATAGGAAGAAAAATGAGCACAGCAGAGGCATAGTTGGAGCAAAGAGAATACAAGGTAGCGAAGTTCAGCTTACAATAAACTGCAGAAATCACGGAGTGATAAGCTGGTTTAAGGTTATGACAACCATTTAAATTCCACCATTCTTGAAAAATTAAACGACTGTTACAATGAACCGTTCAAACGGCCTCCACAGGACATGCAAATCAAACTAGAACGATGTGTTCAGGTGAAATGCTGAAAGTCAATCAGGACGGCCGAAAATACTTTAAAAGAACGAAACCGCAGTATCTCTCTTATGGCCTATTCGAGAAATGATGACTGACCGATCGACTGACTCAGAAAATCAAATTAAGAGCACCAGCCCCGCAGAGATGTCTTTAAGGAAGGATGTGCAGGTGCAAGCGATCATGCTATGGCTATTGTCACAGTATCGCTGAATTGTTGGCGGATGCATAAAACGATTTATTTGTTTGAGTCAACAACTTGCGCAGTATCTCTCTTATGGCCTATTCGAGAAATGATGACTGACCGATCGACTGACTCAGAAAATCAAATTAAGAGCACCAGCCCCGCAGAGATGTCTTTAAGGAAGGATGTGCAGGTGCAAGCGATCATGCTATGGCTATTGTCACAGTATCGCTGAATTGTTGTCAGCGAGCAGACTGAACCAGAAACCACCGCATGACAGTCAGGCGTTTAATTATGCTTGCTTTTAGCAAAATCTAAGAAATGAAACCTTATCGACAAGCGATAGAACACGGAGAGGATTCAAATTTCCGTCTCTTGATTTCTCCATTATTTTCTTCTCGTTAACAAGGTTTTTCGTTCGTTCACTCTCGCTCAGCGTTGAAAGCCATTCTGCTGGTGCACCCTCAAACATTGCTTACAATAGGCAAATTTCATACGTACTATTGAATAGTCCGAAAAGATTGGTGAAGTAACCTTGTTTGCAGACATATCAAAACATTGCCCACTCGATTATAGGTTTTCAGAAAAGACAAGATTTTCAGTTGCAGCGATAGTTCACAGCAACATGTAACATCTGAGCCTATAAAGAGGGTAACCAGTTATGTTTTTCAGCTCATAGAAGAAAGCACTGGACTGTGTCTAAGAGATCATCAGGTTCACGCAGAAATTTCCCGACTATTTGCTTTCTTACTACCAACCATTATCTGGAAATGCTCGGAACTACTTATTCTTATCGCGAATGGCTGACAATGAGCCCGGAAAAACGCAGCATTTGACCCCATGAGTTTATAAACGCGTGCGTGTTCAGCGTATGTGCAGCTATGTGGCTGGTTCTTTCTCGTTCCAGTTTCACGGACATAAAAGTATCGCTAAACACTCCCAATGTCATGCACTCCCGAACAAATTCCTGCTTTCGCTTTCAAAAAAACTTGTAAATGAAGACAGCCACTTCACAAACTTATCTTAACGTCATAATGAGTTTCAGTTCACCAATAAAGATAACAAGTTTAACTGAGCCAGCAAAATCAAAACTCCGCCAGATGCAACCTTAAATCCATTCCCGCAGAGATGATCGGCAAGTTGCGCAAGTGTAGAGCCAATATCTGCTTGAATGACCTGACTTGCTTTCCAGAACAATCCCTCATTCTTTGTTGCTTGCGAAAGATCCCGGTTTATCGACACAGTTTTCGCTTTCGAGGATAACACACGCCCATAGGAGAGTCGAAAATCGCATACCGCACCTAAATAATCATCTAAATTCAAACTCGATAAGTATGAAAATCGGAAACGCTGCTATTTATCGAAATGAAAATAAAAGGCCCGGAAACTAGAAATTCTTTGTTGATTATAAAACGAAGACCATCGTGCGGATTCTATGAGTGAAACTGCGCTCTTCAGCTCCCACTTCAGACGCGCTAAGGTGTCATTCCCACCACGAAAATAATGAAACAGTTCGAATTCTAAAGACATTTACATATAAATGAAATTGTCCTAGCTGATACATAAATCTTTACTGCATAATGCCCGCGGTAACAGTTAGCTGCTGAAGTGGAAAACCGAATGATAAAAGCAAACAACAGTTAAAGTTAAAACTTAAATGTTACATAGAAGCAAGTTATGATCGACGCTATAATCTGAAACAGAAACGCGCATCGGTGCATTACGCCATTGATTATCGATTAAAGTTGCCATATCGATCGGCTATACCGTTAAAAATAATTCGACGCTTTATTCGACGTAATAAGATACTTATTTTCAACGTTTTGCATTCGAAGTTCGTCAACAGTAAGATATCCGCATAGAGAGATCCCTTCATCTCAGCCAAAGACGAATTTCATTTACTAGTTGTTCTCATCGCTGCTTTTCAAGTCGTGCAAAGCTATGAGATTTGCTCTTTTAACAACAAACGTCAAAAATAATCGGAACATTCGAAATAATTAGTAGAACGAATAATTGTATGGGGAAAAAAGCTGCACCGAAGTAAATAATTGTATGGGGAAAAAAGCTGCACCGAAGTAACCATACACGACTGTTATGAGGTCACTCGGAAAAGATAAGCAAAACAATTAAAATCACAAATATTTAGAAATTAAACTTCAAGCAGCACTCCTAAAACCATAGCTAACATTCAGAAGTAATTAAGAGTAAATCTAGAAGTAAATAAATTTTTTTGGAAGTAAATATTTTTAGAAGTAAATAATCGCATGAGAGAGGAATTCAGCATCACCAATTATGGTTATTATGCTCCATTCGAATTCTCATGCAGACGATCTTACCTATCTTTAGGAATGAACACGCTTCTAGCGTCTGCAGAATGCGCATTTAATGCAGCAAACAAATAAGTTAACTGAAAAAAAAAATCGACTCGACTATTAAATAAATTAATCAAATTGTAGAATGAACTTAAGACACCTTACGAACCTGCAAGAATGATGACGTCAGCTTCTCTGAGGGCTTCCCTTCGATTTTGTCGCATTTGGATTGGGCTCTCTTTACCCAAAAGCCCACGAGCCATACCACCCAAATATACGGGAATCGAAAGCTTCTGAAACGGTCCCATGTGGGCAGCTTAAAAAATCCTCCCTGTTGTTCACGTATATACTTTGCCATCGATTTGCACTTTGTTTGCACTTGCCATTGACTGGTATTTCACAATTGTTCTACCACCACGAGATATGACCCAACTATCTGTATTGCACAGTGTTTCATCATAACAAGGCGGGTTCAACTCCTTTAGCCTTATTTTCCCTCGCTTCTTTGAGTCTGTATCCACCCACCTATTAGATCCGCCCACCATTGGCTATACGAGGAGTGTCATCGTGCACTACGACTTGCCACTGTTGTTGTCACTATTTTCTGCAATGTGGTTGCTCACCAGCAAGCATGTTCTTATCAAGTTCGCCTCGCATCTACAACAGACCAACACAACAGTTGGCGACCAAGCGAACCTAACACCCCGTTAATGGTTTTCATCAAAGAGAAGAGGAAGATAGAAATGCTCTGCGTATAGAAGAAACTATGGCTAATATCAAACGCAGTGCGGGCGTTCTATGCATATGGCACTGCAAAACGAAGAATATAATGAATGCGAAAGAATCTTCAAGCAAACGTGAGCACTTACGCATACGTCGCGAGCCGTATGCTTTTGATTTGCCGCAGCTGTGTGGTGAATGATTTTCCCTTAATGAACAATTCAACCAACAAAACCAGTTCGTAAAGATGCCGCTGCCAATCAACACTCACAATCAGAAGAAGCAACACGATCACGCCATGCATTATTCGGTTGCAGAAAAATGAACCCAGAGAGCAAAGCACAAAGATATCCTCTCGTCCTCAAAAATTTTTCAAACGATAGCAGAATTCAAAAGCAGCTGTACCGACGCAATCAAATTCAACTTTTCAAAGAAACAGTCCTACAAGCGTCACCTCAACAGCAGCGAATGTCAGCTAAACAGGACCGACTGCACAGGCACTTCTATAAATAACATAAAAAGATGAAATACCTCGACAACTTTGCGCAATTCATCTGCTTTAATGGGTGGTAGTGTAGCCTGACTTCCGATGAGTATCAAAGGTCTCTGTGCCTTTGAGATCAGCTCTGCCAGTCTGATTATATCCTCGTTTTTTGGCTGTGGCGTCTTTACCGGAAGAGGACTCATATCGTACTGTCTCCACGCGTCGCCAAACTGACGACATATATGCGCCCTTAGATATGTGTTTATCAGACTCTGAAACAGCTTTTTAAATTCAGCTTCATTTTGTTGGACAGATGACTAGAAATGAAACCAAACCCATATAAAATGGAAATGATACTACAATTGACACGCACTGGTGAGGAGTTACCTGTTTTTTTGGCCTCATCCCTTATTGCTCACTTCTTTGCTTACGAGAAAAAAAGTCGACGATGCCTTAGCCCGATAAGCTATCTGGCCACCATTTTTTATTGAATTTTTCTCCCCAAATGAATCTTCCAATATCCCATGTGCAAATTCTTTTGCTGTTTTCTAATCGCTGTTCAAAATTGTTCAAGTTGTGACTGACCTGCCTCCAATTTTTTGTCTTTTGCAAAAATCCAGCTTCTTTGGCGACCAAGTCGTAAGGATAAAGAACATCGACTGGGAATTCGATGAATACAGGTCCAGGGGTACCGCTCTGAGATGCACATATTGCTTCACGCATAATTGGAACAATGTGACATAAACGTGTAACACGTTTAACATATTTGCATAACGGTCGAAACAACACCATTTGATCTATATCCTGCAAAAATTAATCGTTCGTTCACAGCGCCGCACATCCAATGACCAGCTTACACTCTGCTGAAATGGAAGTAAACTAAGCAAGACTTCATTTCCGAGTTGAAAAAAAAAGAAACTTTTCCATCCCAGTGGTTGTAATAACTACGAATAATTTCAGCTACGCAGGAACATCTACAAATACTTTCAGAATGACAAACATCTTCAGCGCTATATTTCAGTACAGCTTTATTCATGACGCGATTACTGATGCTATAGATATACTAATATAGAGGATTTCTTTTAAAAAATTTGAAAAATTTGCCTGAAGTGCTCCACGATTTTTTAGTAACGTCGGAGCCGCACCACCAATTAAAACCACCGGTGATTCGGCCATCTGCGCGTTCTTAATCGCCGTTATCGTATTCGTCACTCCTGTTAAAATTCATATGAAAAAGAATCGCCAGACAAACTAACAATTAATATAGCAGTTTTTTTTACATCAGAATGTCAAATTCATTATATTAAATATCACTTCGATGTTTATAAGAGAAAATTTACATAGTTGTTTCCCTTTTTACTTTAATCATTATCACTGAGCCACAGACGACGAACATTTTGTGTTTAACCTAAATTCTGCAGTTTCTTCATAAGGGCAAAATTTGTTTCCACAGACGAATTAAATGCGAAATCCGACCAATTATTCTTTTAATAGCGGAAAGCAAAAATAGATCCGCTTCAATCGCCATAAAAAAACTCAAGTCAGTCGACATGGTCAAGAAAAGTGAAGAATAACTACTTTGTGAGGCTGACAATCGTGGACTTAAACAATAAAAGTTCTACTCTTAAGGCGTTTTACTATTTTCTGAAGCGCGGCCATATCAACATATCTGAGGTTATTTTCTAGTTACACAGATTCCACAGACGCTTTTTAGCTGCCATTTATCCACTCAGTTCGGGAAATTAGCAAAGATGAGAACAACCTAAAGCGAATATTTACTTGCATGCCGTATTGCTAAGTAACATGGTAGACTGTAGTCGTATAAAAGCAGTCGCATAAAACTTCATTAAATTTGACCCCATGGTGCCCTTATACCACAGATTAACATTAGCTTACTATACCCCCCACCCCACAATCCTCTCTCTCCCACTCCTCCTCATCCCCTCGTTGGATGGTGGCTCGCGAGACACAGCCCGAATTCACCTAAGATCACAAGTCGTCTCGAAAATGCAGCATCAGTGCTTGGAAAATACTCGGAAGAGAACCGAAGAAACAAGAAAATGTCGCAAAAGCAATGGAGCAGAAAACTGGAAAATGTCGCAAAAGCAATGGAGCAGAAAACTGAAGTCACAGATAAATTCTGAAATTCGGCGAAAACGCAGAATAGTGTTAAGGAAACAAAAACACCTCCTACCTGGCCCGGCAGTGACAACGGCAACACCAATACTTTGCCTGAGCCTAGCGACCGCATCTGCCGCAAATACAGCGTTCACTTCATGTCTTGTGTCAATTACGCGAATGCCGAGATTTTCAGATGCAACCAAAATTGGTGATATATGCCCACCGCAGAGAGTGAATATCTCCTTCACTCCGTGTGCCTAAACATCCGAGCGTTAAAGGTTACACATGGAAAAATACATAAATAATTATGTAAATGTTATTTCCTTGCAAATATGTAAATGAGTATTTCCTTCAAGTAGGTCCCCTTTACGCTACACGACCGTATAAATTAAAAACGGCGAATGCCACAATTGAGGATCAAACAGCAATAACAACAAAATAACTAAAACTTATTGCGATACAACTCTGGCACGGAAGGTCCTTATTAAACAAAGTAAAATGAACGAACGCGTCCTCTTGCTGTAGATTTTTTTTAAAAAATAGTGCGACGTTACATACGGAATGGTAAAATGCCTAGAAATAAGTCGCCTGTCATAAAAACATAAATTCACGGACAATTCAAAACAATCAAATGATATGAGAGGGATACGTGCAAGTGTGACTTGCTTTCAACGTTTACAAATTCTCTATAACAAACTTAATGGCACTGTTGCAGACGAATACCACTTGCGTTATTACGAATCGCTTTTATATGATTCTTCTGTACCTTACGCTGTCATCACGAATGTGCGAAACATATGATTACCACAACGAATGTGGCATATGGCGTATTTATACCATTTGGCTGTGCGATTTCAAAATACCATGTCAATGCAATTTTGAGGGAAATTCAATCGCCTATGAAGAAAGTCTAATAATTTCAGAACAATCGAAATGCCAAGAAGGTTTCGTTAATTGAATAAATCCCGACAAATTGCTGCTGTATCTGATGGGTGTCAGACATTTCAGCTGCATTACTCAAAATTATAACCTTCATTTTACCGCACTTAAAATAAAAGAAATCCAAATGCTATATTAAAAAATGCACGCATCTTACTATCTATTGCAGTCTTCAAAGATAATGAAATGTTAACACTGATCAAAAGCTTTAGACGCTCTTTGATACTTTTTCTACAAGACTTCCAATGTGTATAATTTCTTGAAAACTCTTAGATATGCTTTCAGCAATTCATTCACGACAAATTTTTTCAACTGCTCACCTTCAAAACTGCCGCTACTAGCTCACCACCATGCCGCTTTGAGTTCTCATCAATCTTGAAAACACAACCACAATTACGAAGTATAAAAATCTTTATGAAGTTTACATCACTTTTTATGATCGCTACGTAAAAGATATCACTAAGATGGCAAAATGTCCATGTGAAGGTCCACGGTGGAATTTTAAATATAAAATGCGAGATGATGCATCTCTGTACTCCGCGCAGTCAAAGTCTTTAAAAATATCGCTGAAATCAGGCCCATTTCGCTAGTGATTTTGTGCCTATGGATGATTTCACGTAAACCAAAAAAAAAACCAACATTTTCATTATAGGGCTCGTTTCCCTTAGCATAACTATTTAACCGTTCAATCGCTAAACAGCTTCAGTCCCCTAGACGGGTTACGGATAAACACATAAGTGTTTCGAATTACGAACAATACAACGGTTATGAAAAACGCGAAATTCGTTACGAATGAGCATCCATTCATTTAGTAAATCATTCACGATTTGAATATAAATTTATTAATCAAAATATGCTAGATATATCGTTTCCCTTAGCATAACTATTTAACCGTTCAATCGCTAAACAGCTTCAGTCCCCTAGACGGGCTACGGATAAACACATATAAGTGTTTCGAATTACGAACAATACAACGGTTATGAAAAACGCGAAATTCGTTACGAATGAGCATCCATTCATTTAGTAAATCATTCACGATTTGAATATAAATTTATTAATCAAAATATGCTAGATATACGAGGTTGTAGTAGTCCTTACTGAGGTTAACGCATACCTTATTACCTACAACAGTTTTCAGGGGATGTAAAGCCAACGGTCAGAAGGAAAGAAGGCTCTATTAAGAGGGTTGGAAACTATGTTTTTCGGCCTCCTGCTGAAATCCGTATTAGTACCTCATAGCAGTTCCGAAGGACGAGCGATGTGGATGGGTCCAAAATATTCCAAGCTTAGAGAAGGGAGAGAGAGGAAAGGTGGGAGGGAGGTTTGTTCGATGAAGCCGGCTGTGGCGAAGGCAGAAAGGGTGGGATGAGAAAGGACTCTACGTAATACACAGCTGGATTTTCATTTGTAGTCTTCGGACTGGAAATATTCCAAACACAGCAATAAGCAATATCGTTATTCGTTAGCTGCTGTTATCACCAGCAATAACTTCACCTTGCCTATTAACGCTTTTTCAACCAGTAAACGTTTACAAATCCTCAATCATCACAATCGCAGACCGAATCATTGCTATATTTGTAATTGTTCACTTAATAGTGATTCCACTGCTCTTAAGTACTAAATAGTTGTGATGTAATATGCAGTTCTTGAATGGATGGTTGTGGTATTAAAACAATTTAAATAACCTATAAATATTCCTGTAAGAGCAAAAAATGTTACCCGAAACAGACTGGAAAGCAAATGCTTTTCTCTGGCAATCACGACATCCTCAATTATCTTCTTGAGGCTATCAACGCTGCTGATATCAAGCCACTTCCACAGCAACACTGCTAATATCGATATAATCAGCGCTATGATAAGAAGCATCGCTACCATCCTCTAAAACCCACAATACCGTCACCTATTCAAATGCAATTAGAAACACACAGCAATAGCGACGCTTGTCTCGTTCACAATACGAAATGAGAATCGCAATGAGCGCAAATATATTTATCAAATATTCAATAGTTAGTGTGTTAGCTTTAGTTCGACTAAAGCGCATACGTGCTAAAAAATGCATCGCTTCTCAGATCCGACCGGAAATGAAAATTTTTCATTGAAAATGCGTTTGAGACGTTACAACATTTCAGAGCACAGTAGTAATTCTGCGTGTAGTTTATGGCATTACAACCTATTTCGCTCTTGGTGAATTGACTCCCCTTAAACATATACTATATCGTCTAGCCGTGCACTATAAACCTTAATAACATACCTGTTCTATGATGTTAATCTCTATCAAAAGTCCCATTTCGTAACTTGATTACGACTGAACTCAAAACAACATAAAGATTAATGACTGTTGATCACATGTTCATTGACAAGCGTTCGATTATGTTGTAAATGCGAATAATTCGATTTCATATAAGGAACGACGAAACCCGCTGAGTGTTATTTCTTCTGCATGCAACAACTGCTAATCCTCTTGAATAATACAGATTCAGAAATGCGTCCAGGCGCGAATTCATGAATATATGGGCGATAAACGTTTTACAGTTGAAGCGATCGCTGCGATGATGACTGCAATCGTAAAAATAAAAGATGCATGGAAATCATGAGCAAAACTGGAATATAAATTTAGAATCGAAAGTACGTAACAGAACAAATAAAAATACGTAACGAAGTAAACAAATCGCAGCGTTGAAATGTGAAAATAAACCGTTAGAAAAGCGTCGGCATACTTCGAACATATAACCATACGAGAGAGGAATTGAAAACAATATCGCATGTGGTAATTTAAAAAATTTTCGTTCACATTCATTCTATTTTATACGAATGATAACTTCGTTGACTCCTTTTGAATTACACTGCTCAACGCAACCATGTAGCTAACGCCACTGCAACAAAACACACAAGCTCATTTACACGGACCACCTCTTTCACTCGTTGGCCAAGGAAACGCCCCTCGAAAGACGTAAATATGTTTGGTCACCATAACAGCACGCGTAGAATTCTTCAAGACAACACTTGAAAGTGAGCAAATAAATTAATTTCGCCTCATGCCGAGATGAAGATTTACGACCTCATCGCTTTCCGATCATATTTTAATGCTCTCACCGGCTGCGCACTGCGTGGCTATCGCATCAGTAGTAAATATCGCCTACAACTAAATACGGTTTTCTCGTCTTGACCTTTAAAGCACAACTGTGCTACTCTTCACCGTTAAAGAACCTACTACGACAAAATATACTCAAATTATGGAGTGAAGGTTGTTATCTGCAAAAACGAAAATATTCGTATAAGGTAGATCGTAGTTGAAACCATATAATCCGTCGAAGCGAGATGGTACAGTTGGTTTATGCTGTCGTTTTGACTCGTTGAGCCATAATCATAGCGCGACAAGCTCAAACTTGGATTTAATTACCCAAGTTTGAGCTTGGTGTGCTAATGATTGACTCACGAATCCGAAATGTCAGCATAAACCCATTCATTATACCATCTCCATGTGGTCTCAACTACAACCTAATTACTGCAAAAACGAAAATATTCGTATAAGGTAGATCGTAGTTGAAACCATATAATCCGTCGAAGCGAGATGGTACAGTTGGTTTATGCTGTCGTTTTGACTCGTTGAGCCATAATCATAGCGCGACAAGCTCAAACTTGGATTTAATTACCCAAGTTTGAGCTTGGTGTGCTAATGATTGACTCACGAATCCGAAATGTCAGCATAAACCCATTCATTATACCATCTCCATGTGGTCTCAACTACAACCTAATTACATGAATATCTACTGAATTTGCGTTTAGGGAACGACAATGTTCCTAAGCATATTCAAAACAAAAATAATGAAGAAGTGCAACAGAATCGAAGAATCAGTGAAAAGGAAAGAGAAGTTCGACGACCGTTCACGACGTTTCAGCGATGGCACATCATTACACACATAAACGCGCAGTTCGACCTTGATTCAATCGATACGAGAGCACAACAACTTATTTATAGCATTAGACACTCACCATACAGACCTATTATTACTCCCCAAAGCGCCTTCGATTCGGTTTCCATGTTAGATCATATCTTGCTCGAAAAAAAAAGAAAGATGAGAAATGAAGTCTTTATTTCCGTACGAGAGAGCAAACACTCAGACGAATAAAAATAACCAAAATTACTCAAATAAAACACGTAAGATAAAAGTGAACAAAAGAACACATTCACCGAAAACAAACTACTAAATTCTGATTTCACAACGTTTTAGAAGATTGATGAATGGATATACCATTGAGCGCAAAAATAACATCCAACGAGTTTTCTTCACGTTCGAAAGATACAACGAGCAAATGAATTGTGAATCGAATTCAGCAGTAAAATTCGAATGAAATGGGAGGAAGAAGAACGGTTAAAATGCCAAGAAAAAATGAAGGAAACAACGGAGAGTTCAAAACGATGTAGTTAGAAGTGGAGGCATGAAGCGAAGCCGAAAATTCGGGATTATGAGCTAGCTCATCTACGATAATAAACATGTTATTTTCGTATTCGCCTCTAGAAGCACTTGCAATTTAAGTTATCAGAAAATTTGCTATACATAAGCGCAGATAACTTTCGATAAAATGTTCATCTTATGCAACTATAAAGCTCAACGTAAAAATTATCACATCGAATACAATACTATATGGGAAGAAAAAGCTCAAAAAAACGTAAGTAAAAAATTTTCGGTGAAAAAAAATGCATTAGATTGCGGCCGATGTGAATTAAGGCAGCAAGATATGTTTTACACCTTTAAAGAAAAGAACAGAAATCAATAACAGTGAACAAAGAATAACCGTAAAACATTGAATCGATCGACAATTAGTAGCTTCAAGCGATCATTTACGGTTTCAGAAAAACCCTTTTTTTAGCTGGTCTGATTTTCAAGGATAGGCTGTGTTCGTATTGTCCAATTTGTATTGGTCGCCAAAATTCATTTAAAAAAATATGATTGAAAAGAGAAAGGGATTCGGCAAAATACTCCACAGCAGGAATAGGGAATGAACAACAGCGATATTCGTGTCGCGGACAAAAACGAACAGCTCTTTCTACTTACAACGGAGGAATAGTAACTCGTCAAAGTATTCGAATACAAGTCGCGAAATTTCCTTCCGATTTTGCGTACGAGCCGTAAGCAAGTGCCGACAGTGGAGGAAGAACGGAATATCAGTACAATTTGCAGAACGCTCAAAAAGAAAGAAGCCTTAAAATTACCTTCTCACCTGTAAGATCCAAATGCAAATAATAGGATACACAAAAAAACCGAACGTGGCGATATTTGTTTGACTGTAAAAGGCGCAATTATCGATTTGAAATCATAGGCAGCTGAAAATGAATAGTTATACCTTGAAAAAAATTATATTTTAACAACAGTGAATATTCGCTCAAATTTAATTAATGAATGCATGCAGCAAGCGGATGCTCTCACTTGCACGGCCACTTAAAATTTTTTGAGTCTTTTTTCCCGTCCAAACACGCGATCTTTCGTCCCTGGTATTTACGCTTCCTTATCTTGCTCGATACGCCTCACTGACAACAGCTGGCATCGTTTGCATTGCACGTGGTCGCTCGCACACACCTCGTTTGCAATAACTGTGCTACAGTTTTGACAGTGGCAGTATAAAGGGAGCAAAGTTCGACGTTTCTTTTTGAACTCGCGCAAGTCTTCGCTTTAAAAAATCATCCCGAAATATTGGTTAAGAAATTCTAACACTTTTGATGATGGCAGTTACTGGAGTGACAAAAAAGTGGGTATTTAGGTGTGCCTTGACGTCTATACACATATATTTTAAAAACCACTCCTAGAAAGTATACATATAATTTATAGTATATATATGTATAATTTATAAACACTTTTTTTTTTGAAAAATTCAACGTACAAGAGCAGATTTCCTTCAAGGGAGTATGACAGTACGTTCATCCTAGCATTGCGATCCCTTATCGCATGCGCTTCAAAAAGTCTTGCTTGGCAGTCTGCAAAAATTTCCTATTTACGACATCGATACGGCTCACTTATGAGTCTCGAACAGGGTTACCTTTAAATGACTAACGCACCATAATGCCAGTTTATGAGTCATAGTCATTGGCACCACGTAAAAATGAACTGTTATTCATAACGATTTAGCTAATGAGCCTTGTCATTTAGGAGTCGTCATTGTAAGCACCATCCACAAATCGGTAACTCTTGAGCCATGACGGGCTTGCCGAATAAGCACCCATTAATGGGTAACACATGGACAGCAATGGACTGGTGACTCGTAGGACGTCAAAAACATCGTTCTTTTAATAATGGACCTTGAGGATCTCGCGAATTGGAATACCGGTGTTTTATTTATTTCTCCATTCTCTTAGCGGAGAGGGAGGGAGGGTAGGAGAGGAGAGAAAAGGTTGCATTTTCGATGAATCAACGTTTTATTAGCCTTAGGCGATTGATCGTGTGCTTTGGCAACTATGTATTTTCAAAGTAACTTACAGCAAAAATTCATCTCTGTATGAATGTGTGTGCATATGTCTGTCTGTCTGCCCTATGTCTGCGTAAGTGTTTTAACCCGGAACCACTTCACTTTGGTTATGAAATTTGGCCGTTATAAGATATACCCTGGGCCACGTTTCAATGAGACTCATTGACCCCAGAGGAAATCCTAACTTATAACCCCTTAATACGGGATATTAACCCGCATGCACTTTGCGACATGATTTTCCGCGTTTTCCACAGGTGACTTCGGAAAAATGAATCTGCAGTGGGGTTAGATCAACTGCAACTTGAATTTTCATAATTTGCGGCCTGTCCATACGAGTGGCCGCGACGTATGAAAATCGCTAAAGCACATACCATGCGTGCTCAACTGTACTCATTCCCAGTTGACTTTGCAAGTACTCTGGCAGTTCTTTCAGTGATTGATGCCGCTACCGTTGATATCACTGGTGGCTGCTACGTCTACTATGGATACAGTGACAGTCCCTGGATAGTGTGAGAGAATTCAAACAAATGGGAAGCCCATCCACAATATGTCAATTAAAAACAAATAATATAACATTTAAAAAATATGAAGGAAATGTTGCCTACTAAATAACTTTATATATGACTGGAATGTTTGAAGTGTTCTTTAGATGCTTAGAAATGACTTCGATAAAAAGGAGTTCCCTAAAGACATGATTTGAACTCACCGAGTGAAAATATATGATGTAGACGTTCATACCGAATCGGCACGAGTCGAACAGCAAAGAAGCACTTCCTTATAATATTTCCCGAATATAGTGGTTGGAGTTTTAAGCCGTTTGATCCATTTGGTGTTTTTGGAAAAAGTAAAGCAAGTAGAAAAAACATTGTCAATAGAAATCAATACATCATTTTACAAAGGATGCAAAATCTGCTTCAAACGGTGACATTGCAGTGATTCGAGATCAAACTGTCGCAACACAAGCTCGTAAGGTAAGTCCTTTGCTCGTAGGAAGTCTTCTATTAAAGCTGCTATGCGAACTAATTGGTTCGGCACGTCGAATCATTTTAGCGATGTACAACTTAAAGACAACCAGCACATAACGAAGATAACGGAGAATAAAATGTCCGAAACACTTTGCTGAGAAAAGTACCATAGCGAGTTTTGAGGCATCCAAAAATCAATTAGACCAATTCGCAACAAATGAGCGGTGGTATATTTTTGATTTCTGTATATACATTAATGACCTATTCTTGACTCATTGATGGGCGACTTATGACTAACGAACAACTGATGAGCGTTCAAAACTTCTCAAATGCGACTTAGTTCTGACTAGTTTTGTTTTGAAAGTCGTTTTGACCAGTCAGTCGTTTTGAACTATAAGTAAATTAAGAACGTATCGCGAACCAATAATTAAATAAACGCTTGTTTGTAGGCCTTCGATCGGATCTGTGTCCTTGACTCAATCAAACATTCAATCGCAAACAAAACTTTCCAGAATATCCGGCAGATTTTTCTAATTTTCATGAACGGAGACTGGATGGGGGAAAAAGAACATTACGCAAAGAAACAATGATGAACGCTAAAAACCGTAAATGCGAGCACTTCCCAAAAATATCTCAGCTTCATTTTGAGATATTTTGCAAACACTTGCGAGGCAGCCAATCACCCGAAACATCGGTGCACAATATGACTTAATGGAGCGAAGGAAACAGTAAATCGGACGAAGAAAAAAACGCATCATATGACACTTATAAGCATTCACTCCCCCTCACGCTTCAGTGATTAATAATCAAAGACATTCAGAATAGCTCTGATGCCATTCTACGAAAAGTGTCTATACTTTTTGCGCGGCACTACTCTATTGCACTACTGTACAGTGTGGCATTCTGCAACGAATCAAAAATCCCCGATAGTGAATTCGAATGCCTTGCAAGGTAAGAAAAAATATGAAAACGGTAACCATTTCCGAAGTTACTGCATAACTGTGCTCGGTCGGTGCAAAATGGATGCACCCTAGCTGCCAAAGTGAAAAGTTGAAGCAAAGCGCAACAGAGAGTGCGTGAAAATTTTCTTTAAAAAATACTTCGCTTCTGTTTTTGTACTTCGCAACTGTACTCGCTGTAACAAGGTACACAATATTTCAACAGAAATAATGGTACAATGGAACTTCCACACAACGATAAAAAAGCGACGAGCGTCACTCGTTCTGGCTTATTTTTTCATCTTTAACGATTCGCTCAAAAGATCGCAAATGTCCGAATGTACGTTGTAACAAATTTTAAAAAAATTTTTTTAGGACCTCATCGGCGGCGTAAACTCGAAAACCCTTCTGATTCGGTCCGATCCGTAAAACAGATTGCAAGCTTCCGGTTCGCGAAGAATTTTATTTAGGTCTCGAATGGCTTGTTTTCTTCATATGTTAGCAATCAATACGCATAAAAACTACTCATGTTAAATTTATGAAATGCGCACCGGCCGAACGACGATTCTATGCGGCGCCTATATCTTCCTTAATAAGGACCACAACATCACAAACAATAATTAAATGTAACTTCAGTTAAACTATCCAGTTCTGAAAAGCTTCGCAGCTGCGCTGAACATAGAGGCATAATACGACGTAGAGGATATTAAGAAATAAATTACTTAAAATAATTCGCAATTTTGCCGCCTGTACCAGTCCGCTCAAAGTCCACTAATACTGCAACGAAAGACTAGCGTCATAGAATGAAGCAATTCGAAGGAAGTAATAGGCGTTATCAACTCTGCTTCGCAAAAACGCACATACTCCCATACAATCGAATAGTGATGCCATCGTACCAAAAAGTATAATACTTTTCGTACTGTACTTGTACTTATACCGGGTATAGTACAGTATCGTACCAAATTTAAAATCGCAAGTATAGTATAAGTACAGTACAGTGCGATTTTTCGAGGGGTGGTACAAGTACAGTATCCTACCGATTTTTTGGAAAAAAGTACAAGTACATCGTACCAAATTTTGACTGTACTTGTACTTAAAATGTACTTCACTCGCGTGAGATGCAGATTATCGAACATAGAGGCATAATACGACGTAGAGGATATTAAGAAATAAATTACTTAAAATAATTCGCAATTTTGCCGCCTGTACCAGTCCGCTCAAAGTCCACTAATACTGCAACGAAAGACTAGCGTCATAGAATGAAGCAATTCGAAGGAAGTAATAGGCGTTATCAACTCTGCTTCGCACAAACGCACATACTCACGTACAATCGAACGCTTCATATCAACACCTGCTTGCTTGTTCGAGCATCTTAATGTTACCATTCCCTTTTATTTAACGCCATCGTCCCTTTGAGAGGACAATCTAATCAAAATGAGATATATCCAAAAGACATCACCAGTGCACTATTTCCCCACCTCTTTCTGGAGGTAACGAATGAAACAAGCATGTTTCAGCGATCTGTGAAATCACCCCCCCCCCCCCCCCCCCATCA
>JPKZ01001765.1:377212-399749 GCA_000803305.1 Toxocara canis
CCCCCCCCCCCCCCCCCCCCCCCCCCCCCCCCCCCCCCCCCCCCCCCCCCCCCCCCCCCCCCCCCCCCCCCCCCCCCCCCCCCCCCCATCACATCAATCCATGCGAACTCCACCATTTCATCCAATCTACCCGTCTGGCTATTTATCTCTGCAACTAATTCGCTTTCTGGACGGTAATTTCTTTCCAGATTTTCAAATTTTACTAAAAATACACCACTCGGTGCAATACCAGAAATAACCAACCACTCTTTTTTTTCAACTCGCTTATAAACCACATAGCCACACTGACCTATTCTCTTATTTCGCTTGGTTCAACGTACCGCCAAGACTTTCAACAAGAATCCATGTTCCCATAACAACATTTTCAGGTGCACACAGACGAAGGGACCCCTTAAAATGCGAGAGGCGTAAATGCTGAGCCATTCATAGCAATAAGACTAGATCAACAGGTCACTTTATGCGCTGTGATCAAAATAACAACAAATCAATAACGAATAACACAACATGTCACTCCTCGCTGTCAACGTTAACGGTGGTCAACTTCTTAAAACTGGTCACTGGCACGTGCGTCACCAAAGTGTACAGCTTGTAGGGAGAGTCTTCATCATCGTTACGACGCCTTGACAGACGCACGCGTACACGGTACGGCACATTCCTATAAAATTTTCGTTTCAGCTCAGCGAATGAGCATCACACTCGAGCTTAACAGGCCCCCCCCCTCCAATCCCCTTCCAGGAATGACGTCACCAAAAGTTTCTACGATTTTGAGAAGTGACTCGTAACCGATCCGCTGACAAGTACAAAAAAAAGGAATTTAAAATTCCATAATACTGTCGAGAAAAATCGTCTATGACTGTGAAATTTTTGTAGCTTTTAACATCAACGAAAGCTTCATGAGGGTTATTCCTACAATTCAAAACTTCTTCGCCCAATAATTTCCACCAAGAAAGTTTAGCCCGAAAGTATGGGATCACATTGATTTTCGAAGAAGGTATAGAGAGGTGGAAAATTCTCCTTTAAGACAGCACTGTTAGCTTTCCCTCTACCTAACTATCGGTAGTCAGCAAAACACTAATTAAGGTGACCGCGCATACAACACAACAATGTTTCACAGTTGGCGCTCTCAACTTCCCTGCTCAGTTCAATAATACGCGTGGAATTGAGCCGGTACATCATTCAACTGCTTGCCTTTGTTAACCACCTACCTGCTGCGGTGTGCAGTCACATCCTCTACACCCGACGCTATGCAATCCCATAAGCGAGCACCATATCAAGCCGCAGCTTAAAGAACAACATTAACAGGCCCCCCCCCCCTCCAATAATCCCATAATATTGTCGAGAAAAATCGTCTATGACTGTGAAGTTTTTGTCGCTTTTAACATCAACGAAAGCTTCATCAGGGTTATTCCTACAATTCAAAATTTCTTCGCCCAATAATTTCCACCAAGAAAGTTTAGCCCGAAAGTATGGGATCACATTGATTTTCGAAGAAGGTATAGAGAGGTGGAAAATTCTCCTTTAAGACAGCACTGTTAGCTTTCCCTCTACCTAACTATCGGTAGTCAGCAAAACACTAATTAAGGTGACCGCGCATACAACACAACAATGTTTCACAGTTGGCGCTCTCAACTTCCCTGCTCAGTTCAATAATACGCGTGGAATTGAGCCGGTACATCATTCAACTGCTTGCCTTTGTTAACCACCTACCTGCTGCGGTGTGCAGTCACATCCTCTACACCCGACGCTATGCAATCCCATAAGCGAGCACCATATCAAGCCGCAGCTTAAAGAACAACAGCCGAAAGTCACAGTGGGACCCTTGCGTTTCCACTCTCTTTCTCACTGCTACAGCAACTGAAGCACAGCTTGCCGTCGGAAAAATCTTTAAACTGCTTTACTCATTGTCTATTTGAATCAGCACCAGCTGTTTTCTCCGTCTCATAAACCTTACTATCTTTTACGATTCTATTCCTCGACACTGAGACAACGATTATGAATAAAATAATCCATACTATAGTCCTACCTCTTGCTATGAAATCACAGAACGGTACAGAGCAGTTTAAGGACACAAAACAGTGCAGAATAGTTTTTGAAGCTCGAAAGAGCAGTTAAACTATTCCGTGATTTTTAACTATTCTATGCCACACTCAATCCCGGATGGGCTATTTTTCAGGCCAAATCGCTCTTCAGTGAGGTGCCCCGGCTGCTTGCTCTCCGCTATTTTGTCGTAGATTCCCCTGGCAAAAGCGCTCCTCGACAACGTCCACCCATCTAATTGATCCCAGTCACTTCGGCGGAGCCCCTTTCCTGGAAAGACGGTCTGCCGAGGTGGTCCCATCACCCCTCTCCCCTTTCACATTCAAGGATGAACGCCGTAGAACACTAACTGATTCTACTATACTGAAAGAAAACCTTCACAGGAAAGTAGAGAACATGGCGGTCCAAAGGACAGAACACATTGATATAAAATGGATATGTTTAGAAATCTGCATACTAATGCCCAATTTCATATCGTGGAATTATGGAAAAGAAACGCACATTTTCAGTGAAAGGCGAACAGTATAAAGGGGCTTAAAATTATCAAAGAGAAATAACAGCACAAAATTACCTCGCACAGCCAGACTTCGTCTCATTTCTAGTTAGTGCAACGCACTCTATTTCAACTTTTCACAAAGTTAAGCACAAAAAAAGTATATTTAATAAACCCATCAAATTCTCACAGTGATCAGATTGGTCCCACGCAATGGTATAAACAAATCACCGTATTACTTACTGCTGCGTTCTTTTTACAGCATTACTTCCTTTCATTTTTAGAAGCCCCTTTTGCGCCCTTTTTTTTTTACTGAGCGTACTTTGAAGGCCTATACGACCATTCGCATGCACAGTCGAAAATTCAGTGCCATTTCGCTCGCCCGAAATCAGTTGCAAAAGATTTTCCTACCTTAGCAAGAACCATTCTGAAATGGGAGATCACTAATCAGAGCCTCAGTTAGAGGTTACACGGTACGCTAAAAATGTTACGATATCGAAGCGTACCACTGTGATCGCTTATCAGAAAGCAACATTTCTATCAACCTTAACAGTACACGCTTACCTCACTCCCTTAGACCACAAGAACTTGTTCAGACGAGTATCAACACGCACGTCCTTCGTCCCCATCTGCTGCTCTGCGAACTTTCGAATTTCGTCTACTGCTCTTGGTGCACGCTTCTTGAATCCTCTGCAAGTACGTTCGCCACATACGCTATTAAAACAAATAATAAACATAGAGAGAAAATCCATTGCATACTAGGAAAACTAAATTGCTGGCTTCCGTTCCGGTTGAGCTACCAAGGTCTGAATGGATGAATAAGAGGAAACGCTGCTAAGGGTGGCCCAAATGAATGGATGAGTTCACATTAATTATCGAGAGCGGGCTCATAACAGAAACTCAGTTCATATCGGGATCAGATAGCGAAAATACTAAGAACTATTAAAAGACAACGGAAGAACGCTGGTAAATGCTAGAACGCTAATTGCAAAGCCAAAATTAGCAGCACAGGGAAAACGTTTGCACATGGATTTATGCTTCATAGAGTGGATTGGGAGATGGGGATGAAGGGGGGTGAAGAGGGGTGGAGGGGGGTGGAGGAGGAGTGGAACTATAGCTATTACATCTCTCGTCATATCACTGTGAGGTGCAAAGGAAAACGAATATTAGTGCGCCACGACTTTTAGTACTTCTTTCCGACCAAGCGTCATGTTAGCCATATATTTAAGCGCTCGTCACGTAATCGCAGCTTTCTTCACCGGGATCGTGATGGAGGCACTGATCATGGTTAGCACAGGAGCACTACGTTAGTGAGACGAGCAAATCAATGACCATTTCCCGCCGCTTCACTTCATGGGATGTTGAGATGTTTTACACTAGCGAGGAATAAACTGTTTTCGATTTGCCTTTTAGCATTTTTCGAGAACTGCTGCGAACAGCAATGCTTTAGTGTCTCTATACTGCTCTAAAACATGCTGTAACATCTTGTATTATACTTTACTACGTCATATTGAGCCACAATGTCGTTTGACTTTTGGCAACGAGACAAAGCGCGCTATATGCACATTTTATCGTGCAAAAGTATGATGCAGCGGAGCTAATGTGTCAAAAAATAAGCAAAGTACAGTGTAGAATATTTCATGGATTCACTTCACGTGCACTTAAAATGCGCTTAAGCGAAGTGCATTTTAAGTGCATTGGTGGGGGCTGAGAAAAAGTTGGCTGGAAAAAATTGCAAATTTCAGCAGTTTCGTTCTTTACATCTTGAATGGAACTTAAGGAATGAGATCTGCACATTTCACAGCAATATTATTTACCGATGCTAGGCACTGAATCAAAAAAAAGTATATCTAAAGGTGTAGAACAAAATATTAAGGGCGCAGTTTAACGGAGTTTTCAAGATACTGCTAGCATATTCTTATTGGCATGTCCCCAGTCTTCTTAACTAACTCGCTCTGATTCCCGCATGGTCTCTGCCCAATTGCGGCGACCAAATATCAGCTCTGTTCCACTCTATAGCAACGTTATGATGCAGGTTCCCATCTCCATGGCAGCACGCTCCTTCCTGCCCATTGAAACCAGCGGAGAGGAAAGCGAAGGGAGAGGAAGGGGAGATTGCTCTTTATCCCGAGGCGACGCAGTACCATGCACCATCTTGGCGAAGACGGAATGAGCCCTTCTACTTCCGGAAGAAACGCGGAGAGGCGGTGGAAATCGATTTTTTTATTCCTATGCTAACTCGTGAAAGATACACTTTTAAACGCTCCCTCCCCCTCACTGCTACCAATTCCGCGAATAAAGTGCAAGGGAGAAAAAGATTTAAGTAGATCTAAAGATGTAGAACAAAATATTAAGGGCGCAGTTTAACGAAGTTTTCACGATATTGCTAGCATATTCTTATTGGCATATCCCCAGTCTTCTTAACTAACTCGCTCTGATTCCCGCATGGTCTCTGCCCAATTGCGGCGACCAAATATCAGCTCTGTTCCACTCTAGCAACGTGATGATGCGGGTTCGCATCTCCATGGCAGCACGCTCCTTCCTGCCCATTGAAACCAGCGGAGAGGAAAGCGAAGGGAGAGGAAGGGGAGATTGCTCTTTATCCCGAGGCGACGCAGTACCATGCACCATCTTGGCGAAGACGGAATGAGCCCTTCTACTTCCGGAAGAAACGCGGAGAGGCGGTGGAAATCGATTTTTTTATTCCTATGCTAACTCGTGAAAGATACACTTTTAAACGCTCCCTCCCCCTCACTGCTACCAATTCCGCGAATAAAGTGCAAGGGAGAAAAAGATTTAGTCGATACTGTGGCTTCACCATCGAAACAAACTGAATCTGTATAATCGATGACTCAGACAAACCAGAGGGTTCAGCTGGTCCACAAGCAAAAGCACCAACATCCATAAGTCAGCTTCTAAATCTCCATCAATAATTTGGAAATCTCAATGTTGTTGTTGAGCAGCATTTACATTAACACTTGTGTTTATCATATTTGAGTCCTCGCACCAAGCATCACTCAAACTGAAAGGAAAGAAAGGGAAAATAATGCTTTGCCACTCCAAAGGAATAACCAGGAGAAACAAGATGAAAGTTGCTTTATTAGTTTCCTGGCAACGCCAACCAGCCCTTTCAAGATCAATATGAAACGCCAAGTCATGGCGTCTAGCTTGCATGAAAACGGTAAAACTCAACACTAAAAAGTATAACGTAAGAATTTCTGTGGGTTAACAAACCGTCAAAGTCGAGAGAGGAGTTCAAGGGTGAAATGAGACTCACACGCCAAATATCCTCTTGTGAAGATTGATGGTGTACTCACGAGTTACCACCTCACTCATTGCGCTGCGGCCTTTCCTATCTCGCTTTGCACCCTTCTTTGGTGGGGCCATTTCTTTAGACTACCTGAAACTGCTGTTTGCTGCACTGCGAAAGCAGGGAAATTATGCAAAATCTTAAACGTTTAACCAAGGCATACACATACCCACCTGTTTTGGAGTCAAATACCGAGAAGCTGAGCACTTCAGTATTTCAGCGAAATGGGCATCCTGTGTAGAGACTGGCAGGAATCTAAGCACTTCACAATGCCCCCACTAGAGCGTAACAGCAGTGTAAAGTGAGAAGGTTAGGGGGAAGACACAATGTGTTTGCAAAATTTAGTTATCAACCTTTTAGGCGGGGGAGGGGGGGGGGGGGGGGGGGGGGCTATTTGCAGTAATATAGGGGTCGGATGAAGTCATGAAGTAAGAGAATGGGTGAATCGGCTTTCACTGTCGTTATTCATCTTTTTTTTTTCAAAATACTGGCGCACCCAGTCCCTCGACAATAGCATCATCAATCTGCGTTGCCTGTACGAAGTTAATTCATAACGAAACAAAAATGCCCCGTATGAGTCGCCTTGGAATGGTGCACTTAAAGCAAACATACAATCGAACTTCTCAAAACACCAACAAGCAACACAACCTCACGCATAGCAGCGGCGATTATGGAAGCCTAAAAAGGTATCAAAACTTTGGAGTTAAACCCTAACACCCTAACACAAGACCGTTTCTAGCGTGCTTAAGTCCCCTGTGCAATATTTGTAGGGCGCACAATGTCATGAAAGCTTACACCTTAGCTGGTCTGAAGATAATGAAAACGATAAAAACAATGCATAAACGCATAACACACTAAAAGGTCTCATCAAAATTCGAAGTGCTGGCCGAGTTGCCAAAACAAAAATTCGACTTCGACCGCGATCACTGGATGCACTAGCAGAAATTACACGCATGAGTGTCGACAAATTTAGCCTCCTTTTGAGTTTTCAGGAAGAAAACACTCCACAGATGCATACGGCTTATTCCCCAACAACAATCCCGTTCGCCATCTGATGACCATACCAAGTTAAACATAGAAACGCAACAGCAACAAAACGAGCCACGACTCTGCAACAATCCCGTTCGCCATCTGATGACCATACCAAGTTAAACATAGAAACGCAACAGCAACAAAACGAGCCACGACTCTGCAACAATCCCGTTCGCCATCTGATGACCATACCAAGTTAAACATAGAAACGCAACAGCAACGCGAAACTTCTCCGAAACCCTCACAATTAACAGAAACCCCACATCAACCAACAACTGTCACAAAATCCTACCAAACACGATACAAGAGTCCTGGGTCGTTACGCATTATAGTTGAAACAGCACACGTTGAAACGACCACGTTTCGTGCCTTTATGGCACATCTTCATCAATTTGATGCTATAGGACCCTCCCGGACCATGAATCTTAAATTTATGAGCATAAAAAATTGTCTCGTATTAGGCTGTTGCTTAAGGCAATCCCACTTGAACGTGTTTCATGAATGAAAGGGTATCAAATTTTTGTCGACAGAAAACCCACACTTTTCTGTTCTCCATTCTGAGGCTTTGCATTCACTACAACAGCATAATAGTCAGCAATAAGGAACGGAATGCGCAGAGTACCCCCACACAGCAAAAACCGTTTAGTGTGGAAAGGAAATCGAATTAAGAAAGTAAAAGATGGACAGAATGATCAAAACTGTTTCATTAATAGCACAAATGTTCGGGTTTGGTCGAGCGGCTATCAAAAGGTTGCACTGTGCGCACACATTTCAACGTTGCTGGTATAGTTGGACGTTCAGGACGCCAAAAGCGTAAATATATTTGGTATTATTGTCGAACGATTTCACCAAAAACGAAGCTGCATAGCAACGAGGAATTGAAAGATTTTATTAATATCTTTCTTCTCAGTACTCTTTTTCTTAAAAATCAATTATTAGCGTGCTAATTTGTTAATTTAAGAAATCTCCGATATTCTATGCGGAAACGGATATCTGAATGATTGTGTATATTTGCTTTAGATGAATGAATAGAATATTGGAATGAAAAATCGAGCAGCAACAAATTCGAACTATCGACACACGAGCTTCAATTTTGAGCTGTACAACGCTACAGAGTCACTAGCATACAAAAAGTTGAACAATATTTTGTTATGCGTACAACATAATCACACTGAGATTTGTTGACAGTATTGTTTGACGATAGGTGAGGTTGCTTTAAGGATGGCTCATATAATGCCCGGTTCGATTCGAGTATACCGAGCGTTCCAGGGCATGAAAACATGAGTATTTTGGTTCCTATATTTGCCCGCCTATTTAGCACCTTTTTTTTTTTCAAAATTAAAAATGCACCATAGAGAGTACAATCAATCAACGCACATCAATCACGTTGGCAGATGAACGATCGCTCAATAATTGTAAATAACAGATATTTTTCTCGACAGCTTATATGCCGAGTCGATCTTCTGAATGACTGAAGGTGAAAATATCGATTCGCCTCTATTCAACCGATTGAAAATGTCACGATCTTCGAAATTTTCCACCTGAAGAGAACGAATGTCGCAAAATGGCAAAATGCCCTTCATTACTTTCTTTAAAGAAAAGAAAGTAATGAAGGGCATTTTGGATTACCGTAGGGCTCATCAAATGCGACAATCATTCATGTTGATCGAAATGTTAGCTGTGAAGTGTTTATACAAACGCAACTGAAACCGGCTAGTCGGATGTGTGAGATTGCCAAAGCACATATCTTACGAACCCCTAGAAATTGTTCGCTGTTGTTAGCAACTGATGAAGAAAATGATGTGCTTCTATTGGTCAATCTTTTCATCTCGATGTTTAATAATCATGGAATGGAGCCAATTTCCTGGTCTATATTGGTTTTCGCCATGTTCCATATTTTTTTTCGTTCTTTCGACAAACTGAAACAATTCTACAAAATAAATTCGCGCAAATTTTGAAAACGTATTTGCTCAGATTTTTCTTTAAAGTGAACGAAGTCGTTTCACATTCTATCCGAATGCAATAACTTTAACCTCTTATTGATCCTCTGTAATGTCCTGTTATTGGCTTCTTAAAGATAAATTTTCACAGATTTCGTCAGACGGATGATCGGGTTGATGGAAATGACAAGTGAATACATGTAGTGAAAAGGATTAGAATGATGATTAATGATTTCTAATATAATTCAATGAGTGAAACTTATAAATCGAACCCTGATCACTGCCGATGACGGCTTTCGCGAACTGCTCCAGCGAAGCTCGCCGACAAAAAAGTGTGCGAAAGATGTCATCCTCATTTTTCAGAATTCATTTCTGTTGAAGTGATAACGTAATGCTATGTTTCCTGATTATGCTTGAGCTGAATGAACTATACCTTTAAACTTTGCTCGGATTACTTTCGCACAGCGAGCGCAACTCAAAAACACTTCTGTCTAATATCAAATAAAAGTTGTAATGCAAACGGGAGAGGGGAGAGGGGAGAGGAGGGACGATATAAGCAATTGACATGTGTACACGTATGATACCAACCGACTTCAAAAACTCATAGGCGATGTAAATTTATATTTTATTTGGTTGCACCCCTAGTGCAATCAATTTGCTGAAGATTTGTTTTTCTGCGATTCATCCGATGCGGAATAGGCAAACTGATCACAAAATTAAGTATAGGATGTCAGCTTTTCGGGTTGATTATTGTTATCAAATTTCTTAGCTCTCTCATTAGTGACCTCGAAAGCAAATTACCTCATAGATAGACCGGCATACATGTAGGCGCAAACAAGGTAACGCTATAAGGAGCTTTGCAGATTGCAAATCTGTAAGTAACTCTGAATGAAAGCTTTTTCTACTAAATCAAAGGACATATAAGCTAGATTTAATTGATAATTTAAACAGACATTGAAATTGTATTTCCTCTTGAACATTGTATAATACTGGTTGATGATAGCGAATACGCAATGTTTTTTCAGCTGCGGAAAACCGAGATCCGTGGCCAGTAATAGAAGTTCCACAAATGTCTTCAAATTATTGGCATGCTGAAATCAAAGCTGAGTGGTTACACCTGTCCTGTATATACACATATATAGACAAGTTTATATAAATATGCCCTGTATATAAATATGTATATGTATATTGTCCAATATTATACGTAGGTTTGCAGAATAGCGAGGGATAAGCATAGCCCATAAACCACTAGCTAGTTACCATAAACGACGGGGATCGTCATTGGTTTGCTTCGTTTATGAAATGTGCCTCGAGTAGAAGTCGTAATTATGCCTTTATTTTATGTTTCCATCTCTGTTTGGCTTTTCCAAAACCACTACTACAACTATACTTAGAGATTCCTTTCGATGTATGTCGAGTGCTAATTCTTCATTTTTCTTCTTAATCGTTCGCACTGTTTGAAATTTTCATTGAAGAACTACAGAAACTGAGCAAAATTTTTGGTAGCTCTCTTAGCTCCGGAAAGGATTAGCCTCTCTCTACTGCATTTCTTCTTATCAGAAATATCACTAACATTGTACAGATAAGCGCATAGGTGAATTTGTATTTGACTCTTGAGGTCCTCTAAGCAGCTGAATTGAAAATATTTCACAAATGAAATCAGCTGACGCACATATGCGCTATCGGTGTGTTGTGTATCGAGCGCAAATGTTCCAGTATAAACGAACTTAAGTATCTGAAACAGAACCTCGTCCACTGAAGAAAGAGTAGCAGCAAAAGATTTGATAGTGATGATATAAGAGCGAAATTTCATTTTAAAAAGTGCTCTGCATCACGTTACTCACATGTACGTTTGCATGGAAACATTTGCATCAGCGGTGTGACGCGCCACACTCCAACGTGCGTGGGTCTATTTTGGTCGATGCTTTGCGGGACCGTATGCCTCCTCTACATACATGATGGGAACAATATACATAAATATGAAAACCTGAGAAACATCAAGTCAACAAAACTGCTATGCGGAAGGATTGATTCTAAGAGTGGAACGTGTTTTGGGGATTTTGAAGGCTTAATAGTTTATCTGGCCCATGCAAAAAAATAAGACTGCCGGGTGACTTAAGCGAGCTAGTCGTAGGCCTTCAAGCACAAGAACGCTTTATTTATAGGATGATGAGCATCTTGGATCGTTTACCATTGGCCGATGACCAATCCTCAACAACGAGGCAGAATATTTTGGTGCGTTTGATTAGAGTCAAGTAGGGCATTGAAAAAGAGCACAACCGCCGAATAGGTTAATGAAGAAAAGCGGTAATGCCATCATTAATGAAGTTAGTGGTTTATATTTTTCGGTCATTCGGTCCATTTCTTTTCCTTGTACACAGTTTCTTTAATGAATTTCTACCTGACCGTCTGTCGACGAAGAAAGCGTCAAAACCGATAGATGAAGACATATGAATTACTCAATTTACATAATCGGCATGTGATAGGTCAGTCTGTTTCATTGAGCACCTTTTAACGGAAATGATCACCTGTTCGACGGCCGCATACGCGAATTCCAAATGATACTCATTAGATGGTTGTGTTTCATCGCAAAAGTGCTTCCGAAAACGTGGAGATGAAATGAACAGCAAATGTTTTGACGTATTTAGTTCTCCATCAACACAGATTAATTTATAATCACTGAAAATAAGACGGTGGAAATGAATTATACAGAAAAATATAAATGAATAGCTAGGTAAATCAAATGGGTACATTGAATTGTTTCAACTTGTATAGATGGTACTCACCGTCATTACAATGCGATTATATTGCTCGCAAAGTTATGCCTATGATGACGAAATGGCGACCTTTTGAGAATGTTCAGCGGTAGCTCTTTTACACTTCGAAATTTTATAAACGTTGATGGTCAGTGGTTTGCGCATCATAATCTCGTTTCAGTGGGGTTTTCTTTACTCTCAGAAGGCACTATTCGTCCAGTGCCCTTCGATTGCTTTCCGTTATGTGTTGAAGTTGAAAAAAATACATTTCCATTCGAAAAACTTCCTCCGAACATTTTAAGGTCAGCGGCAATGAGTAAAACGAGTCACTGTATATGTACGACATCCTTTGAAGAAATGCAATCATAACGGATATAATCTTTGATGAAATTTTATATAAAAAATTGGTGCAATTTATACTAGAATGGCAGGTTTCGCGAACGAAAAAATGCTATGCAAGCTTACCGTGTCTTCGTACAACAATTCGTTGTTACCTTTTAAAGCAGCACATCAACAGCGGATGAAACGAGACGGTTATTGAAGATGGCCCAATGTGATGTAGCAAAAGATCATGTGATTTTGAACAAAAGTCAGAATCGCCCTATGGCCTAGTTACTTCCGACGGGGCTTTCATAACTAGGAATAGTGATCGTTTACAGGTCTACCTGTTCGCCTCACATTGCCTGCACCGCACTCGAAACTAACATCCAAGGAAAAGGTCGAGGAATAAAAAGTCAAAAAATAAGTGCTTGTCATGACACTGGCGAGCCTCCCAAAACAAGGTCCTCACAGAGTAATGCTTTGCTTGAAGTCCACTTATTTACCTAATACCTAATTTGTTCACTGTATGTATTCAGAAAGTCTGCTCAGCTGAACGAAGGGAATGAGACTCGGGAGGTCTGTATAAATGATGTCTCGAACAACTCCTGTAGTGAATATAAACTGGTCGCTGGTGATATGACGACCAATCATACTTTACGTGACCTCGCTAATCTTTTTGAAGCTCTCCAAACTGAAGCTGATGAATTCAGTTAATGCTCAGTACTGCAGCAGCTAAATAGAAAACATTCGTTATTCCACGCAATTTTTAAGCTTGAGTGCTTTTAAGGTTGAATGGTTGAACTTTATTATCTGTTGATGACGGGATCCGTGATCATAGTCTGAAAATCCGTCCCAGTTTGCACTGGAATTTCCAATGTTCAAAAATAGGTTCGAAGGTGTTCGAGGCTGCAAATCGCATTCTGCGGGCCTTACGACAAAGGTGTCTTGAGCGTCATCCTAAAGCGTACATTTTTAACGGTCCCATTTTTTGAATGTCTCATGCAAGCATCGTCCCTTATCTTATTGCGGACGTCAGTATTGCCGAAAACGTTCAAGAACACTTTAATCGTATAGCGCTTCGTAAGTTGTTCTTTAGACCCCTTTCACCCGACTATAATACTCAATTCAATCTTGAAACCATGGAATGTAGCACGGCGAAATTCGATTTTTTTCTCTCTTCTAAAATCACAAAGCGGTTTCCGAATTCTCTTCGTGAAATCATTTTCTCATTCGTTGAGGATCGAGAACGTCGAACTCGTAACCGCATAAAAGACACTCCATAAATTGCGTTTTTCACAATTTTCCGTTAAGACTTATCCATATTTGGACCCACCCTTCTCAAAATATAGATGAAGCGCTAAACATTCGGTATTTGATAGCCGCCTTAACTCGTTCAACTTGAGAGCTGTTTCTGATTTAGTCCACTGAATGTCACATGCAGTTGTCTGCATTTCTCACTTTATACCTCATCGCGTTTGCTTTTAGCTGTCTGAGTCTCAAAACATACTTTCTTTTCCTTGCTTATCGATTCTGTTAAACAGCGCCATAAAATGTTCCATTTGCCGATAACTGCCGTCGTTGTTTCGCTACGATTTTAGTGGAGAGATGCGCTCTTGTTTACTATTGTGCATGTTCCTCGCTGTCTCTTCTTTGATGCGAATGAGGTTAACGCTTACATGCATGTGTCTGTACTTATGTGTTTATGTCGATTTCGTGTTGTCATATGTCCCTCACTTCCTCAATGCATTGCTCTTTGTTCCTGTGAATATCATCTGCCATATGCATTCTGCAAATTATCACACCCACAAAATGTCATCCTTCGCCTCTATCATCTATGCAATTTACATGCCCTTGGTATAAACAAAAGACAAAAAGCAAGAGCCCTCTATGTAGTGGAAGTTGTAAAACTGAGGAGAGCTGGTAAGGGAGCAAACTATTCGAGACAAAGATAATAGAACTCAAAGAAATTGAGTATTTTCCAAAGCCATTAGCGGTGCGTACCAATGGGCCAACTTAAGAGACTTCAACCGATAATCGTTCGGACTGATAGCTTTGGGAATTGCTGAAAAATTGCTGAAGTCAGTTTGAAAATCGAGCATCGGAAATCTCATAACGATTGTCAGAGCCACGCGCTTTCCTGAAACGCAAATCTTTGAGTGTTAATCTTTGCACTCTGCGCTGGGAAGTAATGTGAATGTGAAGCATAAGCGAATGTATCGTGGAGAAAATGAAGTCGAAGGGAGCACATCTGCAGGGAATTAGGATTTACATTAGGCGACTTTGTCAGCACGTGTACTGTGAAGAACGGAAAGGGATGCAAAAGGCATCTGTAAATTCATCCACTCCCGTATCGATGCAGCTGATAACCACGTCCACGCATAATTGTTTTGACCCGTTTCGGAACACCTGATGTTCAACCTGCTGATGATCCGTCGGGTAAGCAGCGGAGAATCGAATCCAGGTCTTCCCGCATACGAAGCGGGAGCTCTATCACTGATCTACTGCCTGCCCACTGTGATGAATATTCAAACAAAAGCTATCTTCATACTTCCTCCCTAGATCCGTTATGCGAGACTGTAACACAGCTAAGCCATTCGTTATGGGCAATTTATATTGCAGTGCTGAGAAAGGAAAACTACCAGTATCATGTTTACAAGGTTGCAAGCGTTTCACTCTCCATTCCTAACCACTGAACATACTCGCAGTCTTCATCGCTTCTTTCTCCATCTTCCCCCTGTCTCCCCGTGCTCAGTGCCTCCCATTCTGACGATGAAAAAATAAGTATGACGATTGAAATCCATGCTATTAAATACGTCTAGGATGATCTTTGCTCTTGAGAAAGATTTAACCCTGTCATCGTTCGGTTCCGTTTACATAACATATAATTACAGAACGCACGATGATTTTACGTTAATCAAGTAAGATGTTTTTGCTCGTACTGTAAGCACATTTATATTGCATATTACTTGTGTGAACTGTTGCGGAAGATCTCAGGCAAATAACGCCAAAATATTCGATTCTCAGCATCCGCGCAATCAAGGAGGTTATGATCGCGATTACCTGCCAATGATCTACTCCTGAACACTTCGTCAAGTTTGTTAGCGAACTTTGTTTCATGAGGTGCACGATATACGACCTTATGATTTGTGCGTTCTGCGTCCTTCGTAGCGTACACTTCGACGCGTGCCGAATCTAAAAAAAAAATGATCACTAGCAATGATAGAAGCATGACTGAAGTGTTCAACGCTGTTCCACTTCTGAAACCCTCCTCGCTTCAGAGATCTGATGTTCGCTTTTCTTTTGGAGTCGTCGACAGCGCATCTGATAGAAGCGCTTTTACACGCTTCAGCAAATTTGCGTTTGTGAAGAGCATTGCTGTGATGCACGTCTGCGTTTTTGTGTGTGCTACCCGATGGCTTCAACTCGGAAATGCTGGCCGCCACCACAGTGATTTATTAATCACTGAAACAGAAACAAACACTAAGAGGTTGCGAGATGCGATCACAATAATACGATCTCTGCACGAGGCAAGGTGGTAGAAGAACGACTTTTTTTGCGGAAGGTGTGCTTCACTTATAAGTTGAACTCATTTTGAACCGCTGTTAGATCGTTTGTCTATAATGACTCCCTCAAACAATGCTGTTCTCAAATTGCGACGCTTTTCATCACATTTCGTTCAAGAGTGATCATATTTGCCAAATTGATGCATCAATGTCCACCGATATGCACGTACTTGTGAGATACCTGGTAAGAGCCATTCAGGGCCTAGTTCTATTTCTATCATCGCTAGTTGGAAGGCTGATCACGGATCTTGGCGATATGGAAAGTAGGAGGATGCCAAAAACTCTCAGAAATCGAATATGGCAATAGATATCGAAGTTAAGGTCACTGTCTCGCATGGTATCGTCAATTTAGTATTCTCGCACATTGTTCTGCGTTGGCAGTTCAGCACTTTTTTGGCTCTCATGCTGTGATATCTGCGAGATGGTTTGGTGATTTTCGTGACGGCCAATAAAACAGCATAAATCAAGTGCATGAAGTTTTGTTTTCGTTTGGGTAATGTTGTTACTAAATTGACCAATACTCTCTCACAAAATTTTGGTCATTGTTGCGTATTGGTGCTAAGCTCGCGACCCGGAAATAAAGACAAGCATTAATGCAATGGAAAATCAACTTTAATTAGAAACTAAAAAAGTGGAGAGCGGGCACTCTGTGCAACCCAAAATCGAGAACAAGCTGACTTGTTTCATTGTTGTCACTTATATTCCATAAAAGAATGAAATTTGTATTTTGTCGTGTTAAGGTGTCTCGTATTGCTCACTCACCACCAACGCACTCATGCATGCCATCCAATGGAATCGATTCACGGAGAGGATCGTCGGAAATTTGGAGGGAGAATTTGCAGTACTCAGCGATAGGATGTTGGCGTCCAACGATTCGAACGGGCTCAACAATCAGTTCAACAGAATACTCCCCAATATGCCCCGTAGTGAAATCTCGATATATTCGAGCACTCCTAAAAAATCCTCGCATTCCCATTACATACCTAGTAATAAAAGCATAAATTCAGCTGAGTGAAAGCATAATCATCTCCTCATTATTGCGCACATACTTGTGCAGTGCATACTGTAGCAAATCACAGCCACATTTTTGCATAGAGAAATGTCGTTGTGGGAATTGCAGCTGGCTTCTTTTGTCCAGCAGCGTCAAATATTAATTTTTATGCAACCACAATAAGCAGAAAAGTAAACCTTGAATTTGATAAGCAAAAAAATTCGCTTGAGGAAACGCTGCTTTTCAAACATTCATATTTAAAGGTGCATCAGATGACGCAAACACTTTCAATTGCGCAGCTCCGAGTTCGCTTCGAGCTATTTTGGGAACGAAAGCGTCAATCGCAAGTGTATGACGTAGTCATAAATAGAGCGACGGCTGTTGAGAGGCAGATAAGCAGGCAACACGACCGGTTGATAGGTGAAAAGAAAGATGTAAATTGCTACTAAATAACTTGGTGATTATCGTCCTGCTAGGATTTTGGAAGAAACGATTTCCGTAGTTTCCGGGCACTGGATACAATGCAGATGAGACGAGAAGTTAGGCAAGCAATTCGGAAAACAGTACATGAAGAGGGTGACTATTTATATAGGGAACCAGCTGAGGATGTGAGAGAAGGGAAGACGCTGTTACCCAAAGGATCCGCCATTACGTTAAAAGAAATGCCTGAAACTCTTGAAGGTCGAAATAACGAAAGAAAATCTTCGAAAGAATTTTGGCCAATTGCCCATTCGCTGATCATGCATTGTCTTGGTAATTTTAAAAAAAACCATGCATAATAATTTTTTCAAGGGTAAACATCAAATGCGAGGAGTTCGAGTGGATTATCCAACAAGTGAACACCGAATATACTATAAAACGTCGACTGAAACTTTAAATGATGAATGTATATTTCTTGTGTACAAAGTTCAAAGAAACCGAGCAGAAGTGAGGAAAAGAGCGCTCTGTTATGGTGGCGGCTTATAACAATTCGCAATACGAATTTGGGGTGTCGCATTGGTGAGACGGGTGATGTACTTTGAAGCTGTAAAGCAATTTTTAAGTTATTTGGTTATTTTGCTAACCATTCATAAGCATCATAACGATATGTGGTTATGAAGGAAATCGCTTCACCGAAGGCGAGATTGTTGCTAACGAGTGAAATACACCAACGCATCACAAAAGTCAAACATGTCGGTTGCACCTCTCCACAAATGCAATTAAGCCTTTTCACATCACTTCGTAACATTGCCAGCTAGGTCCGACCACCTCCTAACATCAGTAAAAGCAAAAATGAACTGTGCACTCATCAAAAAATATGATTCATTACCTCTTCTGGTAACGCAGATTTGCATACGCCAAAAAAAATACTTGGCTTATGGATGCTTTCATCGAAATTCCGGCAAACGGCCTCGAAAATAAGAGTGCGAGAGAAAGGGATGGAAAGCACTTAAAAATCGTTATGGTTCGGTGAAATTTGAGTGGATTTCGTTTATAAAAAAATAAAATCAAAAGCGAATTATTTGCTGAGAATTATCTCAAATTTAATTTGAAGAGTTCTCCAGGAATTTTCTGAAAATACAAACAGGATTCGCAAAATGTTGACAATGAATACAAAGCAAAAGATTGGCTTCATTCCAAAGCTGTGAATCATTTAATAGACGGCTTTGCTAGCTAAAAACATCTTGTTTACTTGAAAATAGCAAGCTCGAATATATGCTAGAATCTAGTACGATAAGTGCTTTAGTTATTCCACACACTGCTCAACTGGCCATAGCTTTTCTTGTATTTGATGAAGCACTGGTGACTTTTTTTGATTAGCTTGAATGATTATCCATTTCCAAGAGCCCGAAAGGAACTCATTTTTGAAAACAATAGCAGGCTATATCAGCCATTGCAATGACATTCTTTTATTTCGGCCAAGCAATTGTGATGATCGCAATCTATCCAACCATTTCCGCCATCCCATAACGCGTTTGCAAATACAACTTTCTTGCATTCTCTAGGCGACCGCTTATAGGCAAAGCGTTTAATAAGTGCCGATTGATTGCCCTTTAATAAGTGCCGATTGATTGTTGCATTAAAATCAGAGTTGTTTATGAAAATGGTCAAACACGAAAGTTGAAACAATCACATTTTCCGCCTCTGGAAACCTCAGTTTATCTCGGGTCGACATCTAGTCGAAACATACTTAATAAGGTCCCATCTTCCAATAATTTTCGTATCACCATGCCATGTCATTATTTTCGTACGTGGACGTCGTCATGTCATGTACCTGATGGAAGGTATTTAAATTTTTCGCAAAAAATTCAGAAAAAAATTTCCAAACTCAGTGATAAAGCTTAACTTTTGATAGCTACAACCGGTGTAGCCTTAGTTCTTATCCCATCGTTCTGTTCCGTTATCTGCCAGAACGCTAACTGTCTAAATATCTGTTCTTTGAGTCTTGTGGACTTTCTCTTTTATTGTCGTCACCAGAAACGAGAAACGGAAAGTCATTAGCGGATTTTATTGAAAAAGCGGGAGGCCACTGACCCAGTCGGCTCAAAGAATTGGGCGAAAAATATCCACAAATATGGGGAAGCAGAAAAATTACACTGGCAAGTGGCTCGCAGTAATTTCGCTGAAAAACATGGAAACTAGATATATCTGGCTAGTTTGGCAAAAAAATTTCCCCTTGGTCAGACTTCATAGTGAGGGCATCTTCTCACCCCCTCTCCCTTGCGCAATGCTCGACGTTGTTTCGCACTATCACTTTCGATTGCTTGGGAATCAGAAGGATGATTTTGAAGATAGTGCAGGAGCATAGCAATGTTCAGTTTGTAATTAACATAGATAATGAACATGTGTTAGCTACGACCATATTTTTTTAAAAGAAGAATCACTGCGAGAGGACTATGGATGGGACTATTCGAAATGGTTAACAAAGTTGTAACACGGGTTTAGGTAATTCTCCTCCGTACGCTAAAGCGACAGTCGTGTTTTTCTGCTTAAACGGTACACTGATCGAACAGCTCAGAAGAGTAAAACTATGAAAATAGATCGCATAATCTACTGCTTGGCTAAGCTTGCGTCCAAGTCCACGCGGTGAGTGAAAGCTGAACAAGTTAAGCATTGTTTAGATCCTTAAGGAGGAAGTAAAGCCGCAGTTCAAATTTGCATGAACTGAAATGGCACGCAACGTAACAGCTTACATCGTGAGGCATTACTTTATAACTTATGGAGTTTTACATAACAGGCAAAATACATATGATTTCTGCTTCAGGACATCGAAGTTTGCTGGAATCTTCCTATGTTTATGTTTGCTGCTTCTCACCTGTTGAGATGTGCCGTTTTTTTTCCAGCTGACTCATTTTAGAAATAATTCAAATGGGGCATATGATCCTAAATGATATTGGCCTCTTACTTTTTTTTGAAACTGCTTAAATATTGCGTCGATTCATTACAAAAACATTCGGAATTCATTACCAGATAGAGCCATGTTTATCAACTTCGTTCAATGATCGTTTTAGACTGTTTGGTGGCAACTGCAACCATATGAATCCTTCTTAGCATTCGTTACTGAATGATTTAGAAAGCAGATATAATCCTAAATAAAAAATGATGATTTGCATGCTTCATAGCGACTTGCTTTGACAAACGGTACTGGCTAAGGCAAACAATGCCAACATTCGCGATGTGCGCATCGTACGGGAAGACAATAGCTCCATTTGGGATCCAAAGTTCAAATGTATTTCCAAGACCTCTACGTGATCTTGGAAATACAATAGCAATGGGCGTGTTTATAGGTCTCCCACCACAGACAGTATAAGGTAATACGAAAACAAGTGTGAATATGTGCGAGAGTGTTGGCAAGTACACGCTTGGATGAGTCACCCATCAGATTAGCCAGCTTCATAAACATTTTATACTCTATATAAAATTTATAATTCCACTTATCCAACGACTCATACAAATCTGCTTCTCAAAATCTGCATTTCTGCTACTCGCTCGAACAGCAGCTTAACTGGTTTCACTATTCATGCAAATTCTTTAGCGCAGTGCTTGCAACTTTCTCTGTAGTTGATGACTTCATGTGAAATTGAACAGAGCGCGTTTTCTAGTGTCCGAATTACGCCCGCCGAATTTCATAATTTTACTTTCGCTGATTCCTAATTCTCGAACGGAAACTAGTGAAGGAGCGGCCAAGCGCACGTATATGTGCGCAGATACGACCATTATCACAACGCCCCTCAAGATATAAACTTGTCAAAAAGCACAATAAGGTGATGATAATGGTCCCACTTCTCAACACTTACGTCACTCTCCCGTAGGTGATTGGATGCCAGAACAGAACGAAAACTCGATGAGTGTGCCAAATACAGCACAGATTACAAGTGAAGCAGTCAGCAACGTATGTCGCCACCGAACGCCTACTTTTATGAAGCGAGTTGTGTCAGAATACGGTGCAGGCTTTTTTTTTCATTGTTGAAACTCATGATTAATATCCGAATTTCATGTGCCGAACCTAGAAACAGCGTAAGGATGTGGGTCATCTAAACTGGATAACGGCAACCAGCGGCGGTGGTCACTGCTGCCCTTTTTATGCAAGTTCATAAATGAAGGTAAGTGCACGGTGAAGATAAGAGCAATTCTTCGCTAGAGTGCAGAGTCGCGAAAGGCAACGTCGCACACCGTCAAGAAATGAGAATTGTACCAGGGGTTTTCACGACAGAAGATTGCAATCATCAGATCAGATCCTTTCTTTAACTGCCTACAAATAATGAAAATTCATATCCATTCCGACTCGATCGGCTAGGACAAATTTTCCACTAACCGTTCCGTTTTCTGGTACCCGAGTGGTAGGAAATACAGCACTACCTTTCGGAACCTTCATGCAAGTTTTCGCTATCTTTTAAGAAGGTATGCTTTCCCCCAGAGAGCATAAACTGATTGAGATTTGGTGTTGAGCGAGTACCCTATGAAGGTAAGTGCACGGTGAAGATAAGAGCAATTCTTCGCTAGAGTGCAGAGTCGCGAATGGCAACGTCGCACACCGTCAAGAAATGAGAATATGTACCAGGGGTTTTCACGACAGAAGACTGCAATCATCAGATCAGATCCTTTCTTTAACTGCCTACAAATAATGAAAATTCTTATCCATTCCGACTCGATCGGCTAGGACAAATTTTCCACTAACTGTTGGTTTTTCTGGTACCCGAGTGGTAGGAAATACAGCACTACCTTTCGGAACCTTCATGCAAGTTTTCGCTATCTTTTAAGAAGGTATGCTTTCCCCCAGAGAGCATAAACTGATTGAGATTTGGTGTTGAGCGAGTACCCTACGATGCGGATAATACCTACCGGGTACCTCTTCCTTCAGTGTTGCTCGATTTGAAATTAGCGAACGTATAGACAGATACGCATGCGTACGCACAGATATGAACGACTTAATGTGCCTTACAGATATAGATGCAATTTTGTTGAGGCGCCTCTGAACGATTATCATCATTTCAGTATTTCTCCGATGACAAGCCATCGCATTAAGAACGTTGAAAACGAAAATAGTTGCCGCAGTACTGCCGTAATACGCATTTGTGACGTAAAAGCGATCCGAAATCTGATGTGAAAAGGATCGAAGAAGCGCATAGCTTCTTTTGCTTGCGAGACATTTGTGCGCTAAAATGCCATCACCAATCATCAAATTATTGATGAGTAGTGAGGCAAATTGTATTAATAAACACTGCCAAAGAATAATCGAACAATGACACCAAATTATATACAACCCGAAGGGGATGAAACACATCAGCAGCAAACGATGAAACCAAAAGACAAAGCTGGAGAAAAAAAAGCGCTATGAAGAATTAATCATAACGGATTGATGAACCTCATGGCTTCGCTCATTTCTTGACCGATGCTCACATCGTCGTTCAAGCCGTCGATGAATGATGCCTTCATCATTTTGCACCACTACACAGATTGCGTGCATGCATCGAAATCTCTAGACAAACCCAAGTGGGATGACCACTTCGAACGTCCCGCACATACACAGACGACGGCTTGCCATGATCCGAGATATTGTTTGAATTGATGAGGAAGCGGACTGATTTATCCCTCCGAAACAGAACGAGGAAAC
>JPKZ01001765.1:405650-423200 GCA_000803305.1 Toxocara canis
TCCGCGGTCACGAAATATAATATCATTACTGAGCACTGGAAAGCACAGGCTTGTATTGAGTATTAATGTACGGCATTATTGCTAGCACTCGTTAATATTATTAAATGGGACCGCCAGAGAAAAATGCTGCGGTAAAAATGCTCTAAAAATACTCAAATAAAAATGCTGTATTAAAAAAAGTGCTTCTACTATAAATTTTTGGAGAGTTGTTAATGCTCAGCAAACTGGTGTAATGATATTTCTCTACGCATCGATCGTGATGTGCTTCGCGTTTATATCCGTTGCTGAAATCCTGAAACTCTGAGCGATCTTTGGCATTCTTCAGATGACGATTTAATCCAAATCCGAGGCAAGCAATGCGCTATTCTCCCACACTTTAATTCGACTTGCACAAAAAACTGTGTAGCTAGGATTTCATAATAGCACGGCTGAGAACGGCAAAAAAAACAAATCGTGTTAAAATGAAAGCATATTTATGCGCATCCTGAATGTAACGTTGCGCCGAATGCGGCAAAACAGTGTACTACAAGCTGAAAGCAACAATTTGAATTTTTAACCCTAAAGGTGCGGGCCTCAGACAATTAGAGTGATAGCTGCTTTGAAGAACTGAACGCATTAAAAATTCCGAGCAGACGGTAGAGTGTTCAACAGAAAAAACTGAAGCTGCTTTTGCTTGAACATTCTAAACCGTCAAACACGGTTAATCACGAGAAAATGTCTTCTTGACTCCAAATAACTTTAAGGAATGCAATGACTGGAAAGGGGCTTTTGGTATTGAAGAAAATCAAAACATCTCGATATACTGCAAGCAGCACATTAGGATTTTTAGGAGCGGATATTTTTTGGAAGTTGAGCTTCTTAAAGGTATATACGAAATATGGCGGTGTGTTACTGTAGGAAAACAGATTCGAAATTTTTGATGATAAGCTAGCGAATGGAGTTAAAAAAAAGGATTGCCTCTGGTGAATAGCTATTCTGCAAGCACTCTCAGCTTCTCAGTCCATGTCTTTACATCTTTATTAAATATACAATTTTTCTTACAGGCTGGTTGGATTCTATCTACATGCCCTTGAATATGCGCGCGATTGCGCAATGAAATATCACCGATACTGGGAGAAGATTAATCGAAATTATCCGAATGCATCAGAAATCAAAAGATTTATGGATTGTGCAGCAATCGGAAAATTGGTCCATTTGGAGAAATTCTTGTTTGAAATCTCACATAAGAAATATTACCCACGGCACAATCTGTAGGCTATTTAAAGCGCTTAAAAAAATTCACAAACAACGTGCAAGAACTAGAAACATTTGGTCTGAAAACTCCTAATCGATCAGAACATCTCTTCACGAACATTGGGAAAAGCGGCATCCACAATTAAAATTCACTAGGAGGTATTAGAAGCGAAGTTTTGGAAATAGCGATTGTACAACTAGTTATGTTTCAAATAATAAAATTACTGTATTTAGTGCTCTTCTCCTAATGCCTTCTTGTGAAATGTAATTGTAGTGAGGCTATTCGTCCTCATTGCACTGATTAGGAGAGAGGTTCGCGCTAATTAGCAACGTTAGGTTTGCTCATCAACTAGAAGAAAGACTCTGTCTTTCTAATTGTCTTATTGTCTAATAAGAACGTCTACTTTATTTCTCAAATGTTTATACGAATTTGAGAGACTGAATAGTTGAAGAAGCTGAAATCTGATTGTAGAGTGGTGCTTGACTCATCTATATGTTTCGCCAGCAAGTTATCTGCTTTGAAGATGATGATTTTGAAAATTTTTATTCGATGTCTTTCAGTTAGTTAACCGAGGCGATCACAAAACAGGAAATATGTATTTTATTTCTGATGGAAAAATTTTTATCAATTGCTTTGCGAATATACTGAAAAGACTACACAGCTATACTCTCAAACTTTTTTTCTGTTTTCATGCGATAAGGAGGCTTGAGATTTTGTGCTTAAAAGATGCTGTCTAAGCTCCAGTGATCATGATGTTTGAGACTATCACTGCTGATCTGAGAGCGCTGATAATGTGAATTAGTGGTGACATGAGCACCTCAAAACTCATAGAACGCATGATCAACTCCTGTGATTAAAGTAACTTCATTTCTTACGGAGCTCATTGTTTAAAGCAATCGTTTCTGATTCGTGCCTTCTTCACTGGTTTTGTCCAATTCGCTACAACGCTATTAAGGGCCTATGAATTCCTCAAAATTTTTCACGAGGACTTCATGTTCGTTAATCTGGGCTTAACTAACATCTATGGCCGAGCCATGGATATTAGTTAAGTTTCAAGGAAATTTCCACAATCTGTATTTTTCAGCCTCACCCCTTCCCGGTGTTCCCTTTCACCGATCACTATTTATATTTGCGTCGCGAAATAGACATTATATTATAAAAAGCGCCTAATATGCGCCTTTTTGAGCAAAAATTGTCAAAAGGTGAGGGCAGCCATGATCGCGATTGTGCTATAGGATTTGGTACATGTGTGCTTTAAAACAAGCATTTGGTTTACCAAGAAGCACTATATTGAGTCCATTGCAATATATGATGTTATTTCATGGCATTCCTTGACATTTAACTGATGAGTTATATGAAGCAGATGTTTCCGCTTTGTAGCCTGCCGTATTGGTTAATCCCATCTCGCGAAAAATGAGGGAGACTTTTGTGACTTTAATCTTTTCCATGAAACATTCGAAAAGAAAGAACGTCGTAATTCCAACTCCTTGAGGTTGCTTAAACTTGTCCACCTCTATGTTATATCGGAGATCCCGTGAACTATTTAGAAAATGAGCTGCATATAATCTGTCACTTATGATAAGAAAGTGTGTACGAATTCGACCATGTATCACAGGTAGACTAGATTGATTGCTATGCGTATATCTATATATGATTGTTTATATATGATTAATGATTGCATATATATGATTGCTACTGATCGCTATTTACACTCTTCATGGCAGTATTGGAGACGGTTTGTAATGTGAGCAATCAAAAGCTCAGACAGATTTTATCACCATGCAACGACCAAATCAGATTATTTACATTAAAATTGAATGAAACAGTCGTCTATAAATTCTTAATCAGCGTCTTTCTTTTCGTCGTCAATGGTTTGGCACGGAAAACTAATCAAAAACTAGCCATATAGATTTGACGTCAATGAATTTGTAACGCGCGCTTAACTCCCTATTGACAGGAGTTTGCAAACCACTCACATCGGAGTCAGAAGCATTCTGGGACGAATTCAACACTATAGGCTGAACTCTAGCGTTGTCCATCTTCTTGACAGCGCCAGAAATGAAGTTAGGAGGAGATCATTTGGACCAGCACAATCGTTACCATATCACCGAGTTTGCTTATACGAGCTTCCAGCAACTCAGTTGAAGCGATAATCAAGTACAGAGAAACATAGAATAATTGAGCAAACACAAGGCAGTCCACTCAGCGCTGACTATTCACAGCAACAATTTTTTAGCCCATTTTGTGTCCAACTTTCGACTAATGAGAAGCACACCAAAGAAACTGATTCGATAGGCATTTTTCCATTTTCGAATTGTAAAGAATGAATGACTACTGAAGTATGTACCAGTAAACGCAACAATGTCTTAAATACGCCAAGTTCATAATCTTTCGAATGAAATCTTTATTCTTTTCGGCAGCTCATATTACCAGGCCGAAAACTGAACTGTTCGGCAACCTTTTTAATAATCTATCAGGTAGCACGCGGACAGTACGCATTGCTTCTGCATACACCTTTGCGTGCCTTGATCTTGACAGTACTGGAGAACATTTCTGTTTTGCTCTGTATTGTCCACAAAGCTTGAAGGCGCCCTTGACTCATGTTTGGGCCTATATCACGTTTAGCTTGGAAGGTTTCCGTTGCCTCAAGGAGAGAAGGGTGGACTGATGCTCTTACGTGGCCTTATACTCCTTGAATCTAATGATTGCAAAGCGGGTGTCGATGGCATTGAGCCATGTCCGCTTTAAGTTTGTACAATATCTCTTAAAGGGCATTTTAAAAAAATCTCGCACTATGAATCTGAGATTATTGGCGAAATTGTGAATAGAAGATAGTACATTCCGCTTAAGCGAACCTCTGGGACCTCCCTGCTACATTTCTCTAGCTTCCCTTTCACTCTGAGCATTCATCTTGCTCAGCGCCTAATAGTAAGCGATCCACTCTCATCATACGTTTATGACAGGGAATCGGTATATTTGGTTCATTGTACTCCTCATGGGAAGCATTAACCGATGTATCGCTCGTACCTCATTCTCTTGGCTTAGTCCTGTACTTTCATCGAGAAGCGAACGCAAATGCGGGCTTTAAAGTCTAAGTACGAAGTCGAAAATACGAATCTCAATACATATTCGTGATAGAGGGTCTCCAAACAGTTACACTGCTAAACCTTTCATAACTGCTTTCTGGTCTAGAGTTTAATCTCGATGATCGCTCACAGAGGAAACGCTTGCTGAATACGTTCGCAAACGTGGCAAGAGCCTGAGAACACACAACCGGCTAAAGTTCGTTGGCGATTTTGCAATCGCCCACATTTACTGAGTGACACATTTATAGGACCCCGGGATTCGTTGACAGTCGTCTGCATTTACCGAGTGACCTATTTATAGGACCCGGGGATTCCTTGACAACCTTTCCTGTTTCATTGGAAAACTACTGTAAGTTGCATCTCAGATTATTGTCTACGGCAGTCACAAACCGTCACCCAGAACTTCATAATTCGTCATTTTTTGATCACTTCGGTACCACAGAAGAGCAGAGATGCTCGGTAGGCTTTCGTCTCCCGTTCCGAACTTGCGTCTTTGGCGGTGCTCTGATGCTTGGTCAGAAATGTAATGGACTGGCTGGGTAACCTCCGTGAATAACTATATTGCAGTGCTCGGAAGTACTGCATGCCTCATTTACAAACAATGGCGAACGAAGTCCTGGCTGGGATCGCTTTCACGAACCGTCACCCAGAACTTCATAATTCGTCATTTTTTGATCACTTCGGTACCACAGAAGAGCAGAGATGCTCGGTAGGCTTTCGTCTCCCGTTCCGAACTTGCGTCTTTGGCGGTGCTCTGATGCTTGGTCAGAAATGTAATGGACTGGCTGGGTAACCTCCGTGAATAACTATATTGCAGTGCTCGGAAGTACTGCATGCCTCATTTACAAACAATGGCGAACGAAGTCCTGGCTGGGATCGCTTTCACGACACTGTGATGTTGCTGTGCAGCGTGGTGTTTTTGACCAGTCGATTCTTTGGTTTTGTCCATGCATATCGCACAAAACTGTTCAGAGCGCTACGGTATTGTACAAGTGAATTTTTTCAGGAAAGAAAATCCTCTTCTTAAATTTGTCCATAAAAGGAGATTTTTTTACTGTTTGAGAGAATTTTTTTCGGCTACTCTTCTAATGCGCGAATGGTCATGTGACCAGGTGATTAACGAAGAAGTGGAATGGAACACGAAAGGGGAAGTCTACACCTCCATTTTTTTGGACGTCGACGATCTCGAAAACTTTTAGCATTGGTTTGATGATGTAAATATGACAAAAATTGATAACAAAAAATTTAGGAAGCGCTTTTTTACGACACTAATGCGCGCCACTAATATCGGTGCGTTTGCGAAATTCTTAGGAACACGCAGCAACACGTAGCTTTAAAGTCAAGGAGCATTTTGAGGATCATCTTCAGGGTAAGGGATCGAAGGCGACGAAGAGTTTCTCCTAGGTGCCGTCTTTATGAACTCGATTACATAACTCGATTACTCGTATGAACTCGATTAGCATCGTTTGTCCTGCCTTGTACTGCATTTCCACACCTCCTTTTGCAATTTTTTTCCTCACTCTGGGAGCTTCGTGTGGGACAGTAATAAATGCTCCGGTTATTTCTTTTTAGCTGTTTGCAAGGAGCGACTGTCCGTGAGGTTTTCGCTTAGAAGTTGATACGCTTATCACCGACCGTTGGTATGTGTGAACCATTCGCAGTGATTGCGCATGAGAAGCTGCTTAGTTATAAGCAGTAGTGAAGCCCGCGTAACGCTCTCTTGATTCTCATGTTTTTGCTTTATGAAAGAGTGTTATCGCTTGAAAAGATCTCTTGCTCGCTTAAATGATTGAAGTTAATTAAGTTTTGAAACGAGTGGGTGGATATGAAAAATAAACGAGCGTTCAAAATGAATTGGGTTGTAGAAACGAGCAAAATTCCACCGTAGTCAATTGTAGCGATACAAGTGCGTATCGCGACAATTGCAAGCTACTTACTGCGCTGTGACTTCTTCAGTTTAAGAACAATTTCTGCACGGCAATGCTCGTAGAAGTTTTTGGATCGGTCTTGATAGAGACAGTGTGAACAACAAATCCGAGCAGTAACCTTCAGAAACGGACACGATATCTTATAAAGCATTGCGTCCGTTTTTGTTTTCTTTCCTCTGCGATACGCAATAAAGACTGCCGGCCAGGTGAGTGTGAATAAATGAATAAATGAGTTTGTTGTAACCGACTGTTCAGGGGATCTTTGCATCTTGCACAAACGATGAAGTGGGAAACTGAGTATAAAGCACAGTGTGCGGGTGTTTGTGAATGCAAGTATGAAATTCGCTATTACTTCAGTTCCTAACAGACGAAATATACAATAACATTTTGATCAGACGGGCAAAGCACTTATTTGTTTTTCAAAGTAAATATACTTGCTCGGTTGAACGGAGTTTTAAGAGGGAATGTTGAGGACCACAAAAATGGAGGACCACAAAAATCTTGCCTTCTACCGAGAGACTATTCGTTCGGATGAAAAATTTTCGTTTCGGCACACGACCGCTATACTATGTTTTTCATCAGTAAACAGTAACATACGGACCGATACTTTATGCTCGTTCGAGGGATTCGTTTTCGATAAGGCGCATTTTCGAAAGCAGGAATATCGAAAAGACGATTTTTGTTATAAACAAGTATAAGCGAACAACACCGAGGCTTACTCAACGTTTCGACAATGAGCAGTAATCAGCAAAGGATTGACATATAAACAGAGCGTTGAAGAAAGTATAGGTACGCTCTTCACACGAGAACCTTACTTATCGATGTTCTCTGAGCTTTTAACTCTCTAGATTCCTTCATTTTTGACACTGCAATAGAGACTGTAATTATGGTTTTCATTTTCTTATTATCTCCACTGATCACTAGCAGCAGCATCCTCTCGCATAACACTTTTGTATTAGCACTGTGTTTGTGCAAATACATAATAGTATGCAATAACGCTTCATAAGTGCAACATAATGGATTGTTTAAGTTGCTTTTTATTGCTGAATCCTTACAAATATTCAGCACCATCCAACTAACTTGTTGAAGCTGTCAACTTAAACGGGCAGAAATCGACTTCACAATGTTTTCTGTGCGTAACGCAACCAGCGTTGACCACTGATCGACTTATCCCAGTCCGTTTGTCGACAGCGGGGTAAATACTTTACTCGTCAGCGGAGGTGGATACAATTGGTTAATCTAGAGTCCCTGTGTTTTTTATGCGTTCGATAACGTGCTCATTTGGCTCATTTATGCTTAGCACCGTAGATAGCGTTAACCCAATCTGTTGTAGCCCGCCTCAACTTTCTTTCAAAATTCGGTGTCTTAAAGAAGCACTTATCTTTTCAACCTAAAAATGCCTTCTATGCAGGAAAATGGCGTTGCAGTGGCAGTGGATCGTCTTTTTCGCTGTTGTCATCCCATCCGCAAGGGGAGCAGTGCTGCTTGGATCACAACTGCCGTCTGCTAGGTAATTTATCTTCACATGTTTTTTGAAGAGTGGTCTCAACTGCTGTTTTGTGCTCTTAGATCTTAAAAGAATGCTACTTTAAAAAATTTTCAACCTGGTATGCAGCTTGCGTACATTTCGAACATTTTAAAGTGCGAATCAGAAATTTCCCACTACTGAATGTCGTAGCATTCAATTGAAGATATTACCAGAATTAACCGCCCAGCGCTGAAGATATTACCAGAATTAACCGCCCAGCGCTGAAGATATTACCGAAATTAACCGCCCAGCGCTGAAGATATTACCAGAATTAATCGCCCAGCGCTGCTTTCCTTTAACACTTGAAATAACAGGTGGAAGTTCGTTCTGTCGAGAATAGCAAGTTAGACTGCCAAAGCGTGTTGTTAACAGTGTGGTTCATTTTTGACGCTTTTGTCCGGTTTTCGTGAATGGGTAGTAATTTTGGTGAATCTTCATAAGGTTCGGCAAATTTGCACTTGCAAAGCGCACTTTGCCGACGAAAGTTTCTATACGCACGGCTTAACACCTATAATCGCTAATTTATCCGCACCGTGTATGCCTTTCGTATTTGAAATAACTTTGCTTAACTAGTGAACATCAAAAATGTTCGTCTAAGTTTTGCCGTCAGCTGCAAAATCGAACTGTCTCTTCCTTTCTCCATACATCCCTTTTCATTTTCTCTTTATTTCGTAAGGCATTTGCATTGGTAGTGATATTGTTTGCCTAAGAAAAAAACTAAAGAAGTTCTTCTATGAGTTCTCCTCAAAAAACCGCAAACTTTTTTTGCCACTGAAAAATGCATTGCGCCATCAGATTTTGACTTACAATTTTTTTTGGCAGCGAAATAAAAAACGAAAACGACGTTATCGGAATAATCGCAGTAAATACTTTTGATATTGACAACTATTAATAGAAATTATAAAGCTATAGTTCAGAAAGGTCGCATATAGCTACAATCATTCAAGTTGCGATTTTATGAATAAAATAGCACAGCTTTACTAGAGCACGAATGCAATTGATGCTTTGAATAGATAGCTTTTCATAAATGTTCTAATTGTAGCTTTTACCAGCGAATGTAAACAGATGAGAGTTCATGTCATGCTGGTATACCTTCGGCGATTCCATCAATTAGGGTAGCATGTTTCATGCTGGTCTGAAATGCAACTGACCGTAGAATGTAATTAGGTAAACTAAACGTTAGATTTAACACTGACTCACAGCGAGTCATCCAGAGAAAAGAATCTTATTGCAGTGAATTGCCTGAATTCCGTCAGAAAGCGAGCTTAGGGTGTGGTAGCTTTCCGATTTTACAACGAGATGTTATTCGGAGGTTATAGAAAGTGTGCTATGCCAAAATATTTGCCTTTTTTTTTCAAATTGGGAGTGAGCGCAACCTCCATCCTAACAGTTGGTCGTAGTGGGGCGCAAAGAAACCCTAGCGACGACCATGTGAAATGCGTTTTGCAAAAAGGATTACACAGCGCCCACAGTTGTTGCGGTGCACTAACGCACTTAGGTTTTCCAATTTGGTGACAACACTAGCAGCAGTAATAGTAGTTCTAGGCATATGATGTGGAGCCCGAGAAAAGCAAAAGTTTCAGACCAATTGGAAAGGCGTCGATAATTGAGGTAAAAGAGAGCTTTCTCAACATCCTAGCTACGAATAAGGGGAAGTCGGGAAAAATCGCTGAAGTGCGGAGTTGATTCCGTTGGAGGGGGAGGGAGCCCTGTTTTTTGAGAGGCCTTGGCCAGGAAGCTGTTTTGAGGGGAGAAGGTTCTATTCGAGAAAGGGTTGGCTCTGTTCGAGAAATGGAAATCTAGTCGGCTGAGAGGTGGGGGAAAGGCGGCGAGTGGAGGTTTTATTCGGTGTGGTGCGGTATATAGTTATCATTTGCTGTAATTTGTTTTAAACGATTATTTGCTCTTGCACCCAGATTTTTTATCTAAGCCTCGAGCCACTCCACACTTGTGATTTCCCACCGATATGTGGTGCTTCATGATGTCTTGAGAGATTCCAGTTCTTTTGATTTTCCATCCGGCATCCCGATCCAGTTCTGGTTTTGTTCCAGCTACTCCATAATACCCCTCAATTGCTAACCAAACCAGCTAGTCGATATTAAATCCGTCACCTGAGACGTTGGATGTGGTCTTTCACGAAGAGGCGAAGGCTTATGAAAAGTTATTTCAGTATGTTTCCATTTTATAGAAAGAGCAATCTTTCAGTGGAGGAGATCAATATACACAAAAAAACGTGGAAAGCATACCCGAGGAAAACTCCAGTTTTATGCAACAGTTGATAGGATTCACCACAGTCGCACGAGGAGCTCAACTTCTTCGTGAACTTCAAAGCGAACAGGTATCATTTAGCATCATTCTGATTTCCATAGTAAAGCCTTTAGTAAGTAGTAACATATGCTGGCACGATATGAGCTTTTTCATCATATCAATAGACTTAATAAACTGCTCGCAAATGAAAAAAAAATCATAGTTCTTCCGGTTCGACCGCTTCAAAAATTGGATGTGTAATTTGGCTGGCAAAAGTGCATGTAATTTTTTGTGCCTTTCTATAACCCGATCAGTCGAATATGCAGTTCACCGACTGAGAGTGCATAACTTTCTAATATCCTTTAAGGGAATTTAGTTGTCGAAGGCCTTGACAAGTAGGTTTGAAATTGAATAAACGCGTTAGACGAGGCGTTGCATCCACCAAATTTGACGACTCCAGTTTCATTGTTTCTGCAGTTGTTGTTAACCGAAAGGCGAGACGTTTATGGCTCACCGCCGCGCTTACACGATTAAGCTTTCGCTGCAGTGCTCAAAAATTAGTTGAGTGAGGAGCCATTTGTTGTTCGTTTAGATAAAATTCGATTATTTCAAACAAAATGAGATATTTCAGCAGTCGAGCAACAATTTGTCGCGTTTGTCTCGCACCTGTTACTTCAGTCCTGTGCAATGTCTTCTCATGAAAAAAGAGAATGGAATGATTGAACTATTAAAGGTTTGTTCTCATTTCAGTTCTTTCATGTTGTACAGTTTCGAAATACTCAAACTTTATAATTTTTATTCATTTATGATATTTCTTTATTTTTATTCGGGTTTTAGTGTGATTTTTGCTATTCAACAGTATACAAAAGAAGAATTATCTCACATTTGCTCTACCCCGTCGGGCGCACAACGGGATTACATCGCAGCATTCGAACCAAAGTTTTCAACTATACGCCAACCGCTCACTGTGGCTTGCCACTCACGCCATCTTCCGTTACATAACGATAGACTACGCCGTTAAACTTCTTTTTTAAAGCTTGTAACGTTTCTCAGCATATGGACCTTTCTCGATGAAATTTTTTTTCCGTTAAACATCCTAGCAGAAGACAGTGTTGTTGAAGGTATATTGTCGTCGATGTTTCGATACTCATTATAATCAGCCCGGTTTGAATGAAAGCGCCCTAAATTGGGCAGCGATGCTTTTTGAAGCCATCGAATGAAATGATCGAAACTTAAAGAGGCTCGTTTCTAATCTTTGTTACCTTAAAATATCATTTTTTCATCCGATAACGTGTTATATTACTGAGTAGCAACTTAGAATTTTCGAAAGAGCTCGTCATATTGATTGGACTGCTCAGCGAACAGCATAACTCATACGGTTCATCGAAGTAGTCATTATAGATATGAGAATTTTAGACCTAATGCGGAGTAATATATAGCTTTTGAAGTGTTCCTTCTTCTCTTCCTTTAAGCACTTTTTTAAAATGAAAACTCCTTTTCAAACGCATTTCAGTATTTTCCGTCGGGTTGGCTTGAAATGGCCTAATGGCGTAATTAGGGCATTCCGAATATATTAGCGTAATTGAAATATAACCGTAGCTGAAATAAAACTTTGCTTATTCGAGTGATGCAAAAACCTCTCAAACGTTGTGGCCATCAATGAGCATCGAAAAGATTGAAGATGTTAGGAAATATCACACCCACTGTAAGCTGATCAGCATTCTCAAATGCGACCTCAGTTTGCTTATGTAATTGAAGTGCGCGGTGCAAGTGCTAGTTTTTCTGCTTCATTGTGCGATGCAAGCTTTTTTGCTTTCTGGTGAGGTCGGGGTTACCGATTCAATTATATCTTACCTTGATAAAGTATGCGGAATCCAAAGATCTATTAACAAGCTTTGCCGATGGTGTGTTTCATCACTTGGTGACTATACCATCGCTTTTACATTATTTTCGTTACAGAGAAGGCGCGCCCTAGGGCCATCATGTTCATGCATAAATCTATACGTATGCCTATGTGTGTGCGTTCCAGTCCGTTAATTCCAAGTAAGAAACCAAAGGAGCTACTAGGCTGAATCTTGCGGCACCAAGAAAATGGATAAGATTCTTAGATTTCTAGATGGATTGTGGCACATCGAGAACGGCAAGACGAGAAAGGTAGGAAGCGAAATAACTACGCCCTGTTTCATTTTGTTAGACCGAGTTTGGGCTTATTTCAAGCGGAATTTTGCGCAACACTGCATGCACTAATGATTTTTCGAAATGTGAATTTCTGGATGAAAAACGAAAAACACTGAGTAAGCGGGCACAAAATTCCCGGCAGTTGGGCACCGGTATCGACTGCGCCTCTAATCTGAAAAACAAAGCATGTGACCACCGCAGCTTTAGTGTGCGCATCAGTACAACTGTTTGCTTGATGAGTGGACAGAAATTCCTATGAGTGGGCATTTTTTATTTCGTTTTCGACAACCGTTAAACCGTTTGGACATTATTCTAGAAGCGTAGCATGTCCGAAACGACCATCTTCCTCATTATAATTATCATGCACATTCACTAGGTCCAGACTCAGCCGACGCCACCAGACGGCATGCGTGAAGGATGAGTGGATGAAAAGAAGATATAAACATGGGAAATTTTGTGGCAGTAATCGAAGAAGTTGCATAAAATGCGCTAAGATTCGGTGGTGGAAAATAGGGAAGATACCCATAAACACGAAGAGGATGCATGATCATGCAAACTTATGAGGCATTCGGTCCACGAACTGAACGTAACATATAGTCCTTGAAGTGAAGACATTATTGGCCTATAACTTATACAACCGTTACATGCAATGTGTTTGCAGATGGGCCATATATACGATATAATGACCGGCAAAAAGTCACCGCAACTATACGCAGAGTCTGGCAATGAGAACTTCGGGAGACCATGGGCCGTTTCGCAACGGTACAGACCTTTGATGAATTCACTAAGGTTGTACGATCACTACCAACCAATCATCAAGAAATGGTCCACTGTTCTCTGACCTAAGACCGAAGATTTTCTAGACATATTCGGTTGATTTTGGTTATTTCGGCATATATGTCATTGGGCAGAGAACGTTCTTTTTCATCGAATATTTAGACACTAACCGTTACGAAGCTTCCCACCTCATTTTTTTCCTCCATGAGGAGATGAGCGAGATCTTCTTCCTGGATGATTCTTGCAAACACATATGTTGTGCTATTTACTAACCAGAGTCTAAAGTGAGGATCAGCTGGAGACAACCCGGGAATTTCACCTGCTGAAAGAATAGTATGAATCCCAAAATGTCCTTCATTTTTTGATATTCGCAAGAGTTAATGAGTTACCATGACGTTCCACTAAATGTGCTTCGAATTGAGCTATTTTCGGTTAAACTGATGTGGACAACTGTAAGCACATCACAATCCCTGCTAGCTTCATCCTCTTTAGAAGCTAGACGATCCCCTCGTCAATTCCAATCGATCGAAGAATTGTTGGTGCAACAATTCAAAACTCATGAAACACCTCCATGTGAAAGTACCGAAACTTTCGAGGAAATGTTAAAAAGAATGTTTATTGTGTCGGTAAGGGGTGGAAATGAATTTAAAAGATTACCGCGGTTTGTTACTCTTCGGCGGACGATTTCGCACAGATTGCACGACATGATGTATGTTGTTTTGATTTGCTTTGTTTTTGTCTTCGAAAAAGTGAGCGATTGAAAAAGTGAATTATGCTGGTATTCTGACAAACAAGCAAAACCTATCAAATCAACACAATGCAAATCATGCATACTTAGATCGAATCCTCTCGGATCTAAGCCAACTGATGTACGGCACAATCAAGCAATTCTATAAGAGATTATATGTTCCATAAAGTAGCTGACCTATGGACCCTCTTTGACTGCATTTGAGGTGTATGATTCCAAAGAGATCTTACTATCGTAAACAGCTTGTATTTATGGAAATGTTGTGGCTAGTGCTTGTGAGAAACTCGAAAAGCAATTTTTCGCACACCGAACATAACGCATGCTGATAGAACAAACACTGTGATGACTATCCACAGTTGGGATTCGAGGAGCTAGGGTTTAAGGTTTGCTATCTTTATTAGATGAGCACTGTGAGACTTTTCTACCAGCTTTGGTCATTAGATCTGCCGCTTCATCGATCGTCCAGAGCACATGATCAGGGGGATCATGCAGCTGCCGTTCCTCTTTTCAGCTCCGTCTGAGAGCTGCAAAATTATAAATTTTCTGAAAGATTTTCCATAAGCAGAGAGGTTTTTTAGGCTCATTCGATCGGCCAGAATTTTGATGCCTTCATAAGCCAGTGTTTTCTCTTTCAATCGACTCATGAATTTCCGGAATGGGACACCTCAAAACATTTCTTTCTTGCTGCTGAATGTGCATACGTTTAAATATTTGACTGCTCAAAAAATCGATGACGCTAACAAAGGGCGCTGCTAATTGTTGAATCAAAAAATCGCATCTACTCATCGTTAAACAAAATTCTCAATAAACCGATTATAGCACCATATGGAAATTTGAAAAACGAGAAAAATCTATCGGATTCCTTGGCCTCTTCCATGTGCATTCGTCTTTCTGGTGTGTAGTTGAAAAGCAAAACATTATTGTCCTCTGGGATCATAACTTCCGCTGTTCTAATGTTTGGAACAACGAGCGAACAGAACGATGGTTCATGCGGTGCTTCCTGGTGGATCGCTTGAGCGGGCTACTCAGGTATAATATGACACAAATGGGCGAGTCATGTACCTGGAAGCAACACAGCGAATTCGTCATCAGAAAGTTTTGAACTATCAACAGTGGTGAAATGCATGTTGCCATATGCAGAAAGCAACCTTCGCACTATAGGCTGTCCGCGTAGACGCCTCAGAATCGTCTCCAATCCTGACTTCAGAATCGTTCCCAGGACCTGCTTCATTCTTTTCAGCAAAAATGTCGCTCTAAAACGGAAAGCTTCAGATCGATACATGTGCTGTGTGCATATTGCATAAGAGAATAATAATAAAATTCCATAAAGTGAAGAAGCACATAAGTTTATAGTTTGTGCTGTTCTGCGAAAGTATGCCAGATCTGCTCCACAAATGTTCGAAAAATAATGCGATTCAGCTTTTCGCTTTACACGACCCTCTTTATTTCGCCGATTACGTCCATTGAACACACGCATCGAACGACGATCAAAGAATCCATCCAGCTTTTCGTTTGCAATTTGACAAAATTTTCCACTCTTCATTCAGAAACTCAAGCTCGAACAGCTTGCACATCCGTTTGGTCGAAGACAGCGCCGAAGTGAATTTGAATTCGAAACTTTTTTTTTAATTTTTAAGCGACCTAAGTACAAGTAGTGACCATTTCGTGCCGGAGTCAACAGTGAATAAATAATATGCTGCGTATTGACATGTTTTAGAATAAAGGTGGCACATTTGGGCCACTTTGTCATGACTTTGTTTCGCAATTTTTCGCAAAAGGCAAAAGATCATTAGATTCAGTACAACCCCACTAGTGACCTTTAAAATGTGTTTTGAAAAATCTCTTCACGAGCAATAAAGAGTCCGTAAAAAAAGTATACTGTAAATAACTTCCGTTTCACTGATATCGATCTTACTGATAATAACGCATAAGACCAACTGCTACAAAATCATAGAAACTTTTCGTACCAAACCCGTTCACTCAGTAAATGCTCATCTATAAGTTTATGTCTCGAAGATGCGCTTCTTCTGAAACGGCACAAAAACTATTGAACTTTCTCGGATATAAGCCTCTCTTCATGAAGACTATGTGAAAATCATAAACTAAGTAATACTACTCTCAATATTAGCGAAGTATTCAGCGCGGAAAACCTAATAAACACTATTATCTGCAATAGCATGAACTAACTAGTATAAGGGTCATTAGCTGTTAGCAAATAGCATCATTTGCTCAAGTAGTAACTTTGTACTGCTACATTAGTAGCAAGCATTACGAATATGTAGAACATAACTAGTGCCCACATTAATGTCTCGTTAATATACACCAATCTTTTTCCCTTTACTGTACACATAACCAACTCCCAAATCCATTAGCAGCATAAGGCCTTTCAAATCAAACTAATTCTCCTCAGCCCTCACGCCGCTCACCTGCTGTTGTCCCCATTCATAGAGAAATCACAGCGAAAATAGGAATCAGACGCGATTAGTCAACCCTCTTACTACGTTTGCAAACGAAACGTTCTTTTTGCGACGTTCACAAAGCCATAATTCTCTTGGCACATAAAGCAACAATAACGGTCAATGTAATCATTTTAAAAAGTTGAAAAAAGCAACCAGCCAATGTAAAATCGACTAATCGACTGCGAAAAATTAATCTCTGCGTTCTAAACTTTACGTAATGTGAGCCTTATTATATAGATGTTCGCACAAGCACACAGTTGCTAATGCCGTTGCGTTTGCGACTGAAACATTCAATCGCCTTATGAACGAGAAAAAAAGGTATTTCGAAGAGCGCAAACAAGGAATCATCACACCCGCGTTTGCAGATGTTGAGTGTATTAATTGAGTTAGACATGTTTAATGAGTGAGTACACGAAAACTCTTTAAAGTCTTTAAATGGCCTTGATCTTCTTTTAAAAAAAAACCGCTTTTAACTGTTTCGTAATCTCCTTTCAGTGTTTCTCCAAGAAACGTCCGTCTGAAAAAAGCTTTTGCGACTTTGCGAGAAACCAGCAATATTAAATTCAGTTATCTTTGCATTATTTGAGTGGAACTGCGCCATACGACGAACAGCAAATGGTACCTTTTTTTATAATCCCTTCTCCACCGAATAAACGTTTTCGTTTTCCAGCTCAGAAAAAAGAAAATGTCTGCACGCGTCATTCGGCTCTCAACAGACTAATCAAACTCATCACCAATGCCACTTTATACAGCAATATTAGCGATTTCTTTCTGCCTTTTCTGAGCACTATAACGGCGAAGGAAGGCGGAGAAAGTATATTCCTAGAAGACAGAAGTATTAGTTCAGTTTTATTAGGGTTTATAAATGGCGATATTGGGGTGGAAAGGAGGAAAAAATATTAATTGAAAACGACGTATGGGGATAAGGCGAACACAGCTACGCCATCGACGTAACAAAACAAAAGTGGATAGCGTTATAAAACAAAATCTGAGTGACGATAGGAAAATTACATTAAGACAGACACGATAAAACAATTGTCCTCCTATATGAAAAGTCAGTGAAAAACATTCAGGCAAAATATTATCGGATCAAATCGCAGATGGGGAAAAGTAGACGGCGAACCAATTTCATAGAACAGGTGGACTGATGTGAACATATTCCTGGCAGGTTGTCAATTCATCATTTACTTTTAGCACCGAATTCAATTTTCCAAAGAAACGCAACGGATTACACATTCGGTTCAACACTTTACTCATAACATCGCATCTTTTCGGGAGATCGATGGTTTTGATAGTAGTCTTGAATGAACCTTGTTGCTGTTCGATGGGATATTTGCCGGCAGAATTCTCTCAGCTGTGCCCTCC